>APFE030367595.1:14956-139097 GCA_000404065.3 Pinus taeda
AGAATCATTCATTTGTGTAATGTAAAGGAGGTTTCCCCCTCGAAGAGGCTGAATTCTAAGGCGTTGATCTATCTTTTTATGAGCTTGGTTCATAACAAAATGCAAGTTAAATAGTTCTATTAGAATAAGACCATAATACAAAGAAACATATTCACATGAATTTTGCATTTGTTGTGTAAGTGAAGGTAGTCAATGGCATTGAACAGGCTATTGGACTCCAATAGTTTCCATGTTGCTGGTTTTTGTGATCTGTGTAACAAATAATTAGTTAAAAACAAATGATAACATTATCAATTGAACAGAGGAAATATTTGAAAGAAAATATGTTAAGGCATATGTTGATGTACCTTTGATTTGTCAGCCGACATGTAATAGTTCACTATATTAATTCAGTGTGAACTTGTTGTGAATTTTGAGGTCACGTAACATGTATACAGTTGTAGCTTTCTGTTCCATATATGATTCATACGACATGGGTTTTAAATGAGGAAGTAAGTCGTGTAGTAAAGGCTATCTGATATTGCAATGCAAAATGTTATTTGTAATATATTCTATTATAGCATTTATACAATGATTGTAGACGAAAGGGCAATTATTATTGCATTGTCAACAATAGATTGTCCCATATAGATGAACTGATTGGAGAGTTACAAACAACATAAACAGGGTAAAAAGGAGTTGAATATGAATTTGTTGCCATCAGGATACCTTCAACCTATTTATAAAATATTAAAATGTTAATGTACATTATTACATATGAAATACAAAGTTAGTAAAACGATCATTATTGTTATACTTACAACATAAGTATATGTAGTTAGTTTTCTGAGATTCTTTACTACATCTGTGTTAAGTTCAATTATAAATGTTGACTTTGTTGTTCTGAATATTTTTTCTTTTGCATCTAACCTTTTTGTTATATTCTTGAAAAGAATCAGGGGGAACTCTCCTTTTTTCAATTGTTGTTCCATTGAAATAAAATATTGTTCATATGTGTCAAACAATTGCAACTGTAAGAGAAAAATTACAATAATTATATAATGAGGTAATGCATATTATCTATTAAAAATTACGAATAAGTAATATGCAAATACATACTATTGCATTGTCATTTTCAAAATCTCCATCTTTGATATGGAGTATGTAATGAAATCCAACCCGTTTGGCAAGTGTAACCGCTGCACCGATTGTACCAATTGGTACATTTCTTTTTTGTTTGCAAAATGCTTAATGGTTGTATCTGGAATGAAACAATATTCTTTGTAAACTTCAGGGATAGTTTCTATGATTCTTGATTCATTGAGCGAAATTATTTTGTCACAGTCACCGCGATCATAAACAGTTTTAAGTAATATTCTGAAATTTGTAATTCATATGTTGTTGCCTTGCAAATTTTTTTGTTCATGTCGCTTAACTAAATGTGCAGGTATAGTTAATGTTATAATCATCATTCATTTAACATTTGTCAAATCGGCACGTAATATTTGACGTTCTTTGTTTACTTTATCGAGAAATGTGCTATACACAACCATTAAGTCTCCAACAAATAACTGTCCAACTCTACAATTGTTCAAGTCTTCAATCAATACTTTAACTAGCAATATTTGCTTTTGCCTGTAAAAATTGCTTAGTTAGATACTTCTATAAACATTTATACAATGCTATGTTTTTTCTATAAACTATAGAAGTATAAATAGATTACAATGTCGCATTTCATATTCATACATTTTTAATGTGTCATTTGGTAGAATCGTTGAATCAACTTTTGTTGTTTCTATTTCACTTGCACTAAGAAAAAGTAATTGCATATTTCAATATGATCCGAATATTATCACATGTATTTTGCATAAGCAATGAATAAAAAGTTTATGATACCTAACATTTACATATATTATTGATACATTTTCTGGCAGGACTTACTACTAGTGTTTTCTTCACTTCTCCAACATTTTCTAATTTATATACATTTAATTATACATATGTAAAAACAAAATGCATATATAGTAAGCATTAATATTGTAAATACAAATTAGCATATTTGTATAGTTGTCATAGACATAACTTTTTAAAAAAAGTGGTTGGCTTGCATTGTCTATTTGGCTTATGTTTTCTATCTCTCCAGTTGTTGCTATCTTGTTGCAATTACAGAACAAGAACATATTTTGAGTTTGATTTTCCCAATACAAAAACATATGTCATGTTTAAAAATTATTTGTATCTAATTAGTTATACAAAATCTTCTTGTACATATATGTTTTCTATGTTGTGTGAGAGGACTGACTACTAGTGCTTTCTTCACTTCTCCAAAATTTTCTAGTTTATATACATTTAATTATATATATGTAAAAACATAATGCATATATATTAAGCATTAATATTGTAAATACAAATTAGCATATTTGTATAGTTGTCATAGGCATACCTTTTTAAAACAAGTAGTTGTCTTGCATTTTCTATTTGGCTTATGCTCTCTATCTCTTCAGTCGTTGCTATCCTATTGCAATTACAGAACATGAACATATTTTAAGTTTGATTTTCCAAATACGAAAACAAATATCATGTTTAAAAATTATTTGTATCTAATTAGTTATACAAAATATTTAACTGCATCAATGTAAGTAATTTGTGACAAGTAAAATTGAAATAAAAGAAATGATGGAGATACTTATGGGCATACTCTTTGGCAGGTTCTTGCTCAGCCTATTCTTTGGTGTCACCGAATTTTATTTTTTTCTTCTTGACTTGTTTTCTATTTTCCTTTTTCAGGAGCTATGCTATGTTATAGAATAGTAGCATATATTTAGTTCAATTGAAAAAAACATATAAAAGTAAAAAGTGAACAAGAACATAAAAACCAAATAAAAGAAAAAGCAAGAAGTATATACTTTCTTGCTTCATGTTCCATACTCTTGTTCTTTTTTCTCATCCGTTTTGTTTAATTGAAAAGGGTTTTATTTGTACAATCTGCATTCAAGAATATATGAAGTTATATGTGTAAATTTATAATAGGATGCTTGTTTTGTTTAGTTGAAAAGGGTTTCATTGGCACAATCTGCATTCAATATATAAAGTCATATATGTAAATGTACAATAGAATGCATAATATATATGGTATTATTATTTGGTTTATTACAGATAGAATATGCTAATATGCTTTAGTAAAATAAAAATGGCAAAAACAGTGACATATTTCAAAGGTATCAAAATTTGCAATTTTATGAAGTATTTCATGTGTATATCATAGCTGAAGGACACGAGATATTGTGTCATGAACAAACCAATATGTCTCTAATATGGAAATTTTGTATTGTATATTGGTTATATTTGCCCATACATGGTCAATGATTTATGCATGTTAGTAGTTTTGTTGATAAGAAAATGAAGATTGTAGTTGTTCATGTAGCTTTCTAGCTCTTTTGTTTTATGATTGCAATGTACCCTATCAATATTGAAGTCTCCCAATATAATTATGATATCGTTTAGATCTAAGTGGCACAAAGCTTTTGCAATGACATTCAAAATATTGTTCAAATTTGCATGTGGTGATGCATATATATTGAGTTTTGCAATTTGTGATCCGTGAACTTTTATTTTTGCCAACAATGCTTCTACAAGTTGCTCTCCAAAATGGATGTGTTCAAGGATAGAGATATGCTCTTTTCTCAGTATCATTAGTCCATGCTTAATGCAACTTGAGATGCAATTGAAATTTTTGAAGTATTCATTTTGCATACATAGTGACATATATGTTTCTTGTAAGCACAATATATCAAATTGCATTGTGTCATAATCACTGCATATGTCACTAAGATGTGCATGAAGATTACGAGTATTCAATGAAAGAATAGAGATGGATAGCAATGATTGTATTGATGGATAGTCATATTCTAACTGCCATTTTGCAGTGCTTTGCAAGCCTTGCATTTCACAATTTACTTTTTTCTTAACCTTAAAATTATGGCTTCTAAGAGCATTAAGCAAATACAATGACTATGTTTCTTACACGTGATAGTGCTTTGTATACTAATCCATGCACTTGTATTCCAGTAGGGTCGAATGCAAGCCTATCCAAGGTTAAGCCCTATGATCTATGTATTGTGCACGCACATGCATGTTGAATTGGGAATTGTTTATTTATATTCAAATGAGCCATCTTTGGTGTGATAAGCATTGGTTTTGATATTCGCAATATTGGTGTCCAATCATGTGCTATCTCTGAAGTATACAAATAAGCCAATTTTCTAAATTGCCAATGACCAATATTAGGTTCATGGAACTTAATCCATAGAACATCGACCTTATCTCTATGGGTATATGATTTAACTATTCCATCTGCACCATTTACTATCCCATCTGGTGCATCATAATTGCAAGCATACATTTCAACTAACATGTTCACATTTATCACAAGCTGTGAAGGCAAATTCGTTGTATGTTGATGTCTTGGAAAATTACCGTTATTCTCTTCATTTTCATCAATTGAATCAATTAAAATTTCATTGCCAGGCATGAGCCTTAACATTTTCTTAGTTATGCACTTAAAAATCCTTCTTTTTGTAAAATAAATAGGGAAATATTGGATCATTTGGTACAAGGCGCATGAAAGTTGTATTAATATATGTCATATCATCAAATGTTTGACAATTTCTTTGCATTCTATTTAAAACTGATATGAATCTCTCATCTTTTTATCGCATAGTCATATGCAATTGGAAGCACTTGACATTATCCTTCCAGAAATCATGTGTTATTGTTTGATTTTTTATTCTTGGTTGTTCAAAAATTAGAGTCTTGAATAGGTTGTTCTTGATAGAAATCACCACAAAATATGATGTCAATGTTTCCAAAGTATTTGGTTTGGACATGTTTTATGTTTCTGAGTTTATTGTCAATAGAATATAAGAACTGACTACCGATCATAGAGGCCTCATCTATGAAAGCTAGTTGCAATTATTGATATACCTTTGATAAGTCGTCTAATACTTCTTTGCTAAGTGACAACAATTGGGAGTTGTTAAAAGGCATTAGTAATGCAAAATAGATTGTTGTTCCACTTGCATTATACGCAGCTTTTCCTGTATATGCTAATATTAGACCCTTTGGTTTCATAGGATCATTTGTGTTCTATGAATCATAAATTCGTATAAGCATTTGGAAAATTTCTTTTGTTGTCAATGTTTTGCCTACCCCTGTTCCACCTGTAATAAATAGGTAATTTGGTTCATTGAGGTTTCTTTTTTTTATTATTCCAACGTCTTTTACAATTGTTTGTTGCTCGTTGTTCATCATTCTTCTAAGTTTGTAATATTCATTGTTCTCCATTAAAAATGGATGAGCAGTTATTTGAAATCCAAGATTGATTTTTTATTTCATCTTAGATTGTTTTGGAAATTGCAAGTCTGATTGCAAATCATATTCCTCACAATGGGAACTATTTTCTTGGTTTCACATATTTATTTCATTGGTATTCATAGAACTAATTTTTTTCATTTGTTGCAGTCTCTAAATCACCCCATGTTGGATTCATGTTATATGTAAATTTAGCTTCATTGGTCTGAACTATTTTTCCATGTAATGTTTATGAAACTTGCCATGTAGGCAAGTCTTGTTTCAATGTATTTTCACATTTTTCAAACGGCACATACAACAATAATTTCTCTCTACAAAATTTTTCAACATCATTGTATTTGTTATATTTGAAAAATCATATAACATTTGGTTTTTTCCTTTTTGATATGTGTGTGCCATCTTTCTTATAATTTGATACAAATTCTGCAAGGCAGATTTTGCTAGTCGAACTTGGGCGTCCGATGTAGTAGTCAATAATGGAGTGACACATCACATCCTCTGAATCATCAGGTTCTTGCTTCAAGAGAATAGGAGGTTTAAGCATAAATGTGTGTTCATCAACTGGAGATGTGTTTATGAATATACATTCTCTTGAAATACAACTAAATGGCAATGAAAGTGCTATATGCATTGCGTGTTGAGTTGACATTTGTTGGAGATTAAATAATGTATTTCCAAGTTTATGGATCATTTACATAGCATCAATTTCATTTTTGTCATGCTCTTTGTGTATAATTCTAAATGCATTTGCCATAGACTTGTCAATTTTAGTCATATATGAACTACAATATGATGCTGCAACATATGCATTTAGTACAAATTAATCATCTATATTTTCATTTCATATAGCAGGCATATCCTTAGCAAAATTGTTATTCCAAATGTGAGAAGGTTTTTGTTTCAGGAAAATTGTTGATTGCTTTATTGTACATTATAATAGTTGTATGTACTCACTTTTTGTTAGTCTTATTTCTACCAAGAAATTTTCATGGGTTATTGAATCATTGTAGTTTGTTTGCTCCAAAAATGCCAAAAGCGATATTGATTTCTCTGTGAGTTTTTTATTCGGTACACTGGCCGGTTCAATGATCATTGTTGATTTCATTGGTGGCATGGGGAAATTGTATCTACATTCTGAATTTTTTCGCTTCTTAAGCTTCCTGTATGGTGATGTTTATGCAATTTAGAAACATCTAGCTCCAAATGGTCTATATCACAAGTTATGTAATTGTCAAGAAAATTCTCAATTTCTGGATTGCTTTATTTTCCATATATTGGAGCATTTTCTATCCATAACAGTGCATGTTCATGTTCGGTTCCTCTATTTTGAAACTCTGTTATGAAATAGTAATGATATATTTTTCCAAACAATGTAGTATCATGACTTATCATTCGCTTTACAACATTAATTCTATGTCTATAGTATTGACTACATGTGACTGGATATTTTCTTATAAGGTAATCAATGTCATCATCTTCTAATGTATTAGTATCATTTTTACTTGCTTTATTTCTACACAATGTGACCAATGTATCTACTAATGGTTTCCATCGATGTTCTGTACTTGTAAAATGTCACAAAGAAAGTTGGAGGTCCCAATTGTCATATCATTGCAAATATTTTTTTTTTAATTTGTTCCAAATGATCAGGAGATATGCGAATATTTCTGAAATCTATGTATCCAATATCATATTTCAATAATTTTTCAAATTTGCTCGATACTTGACATCTCTTACTAATAATTTTCTCCCTCTTAGTTGCCCTTTTCTTATTCGTACCCATATGCAGGAAAGCACTTTATCAATAATTATTCGCATTGTCTTGAATAACAAATTTGTTGTGTGATATGAGAAGTCACCACTTGCTTGCAACAATTCCCATTGCATAATTTTTTGGTAGCTAAACCTATTTGTGATGTCATCATCATGCGCATCACCATAGAATAATGTTGGAAAGGTCATTTCTTTTGCATATTTGTCCTTGAAAATCCCCAGTGGTCGATGTCCTTCAACAAGTGCAAGTTCAATAATCTTGTCTTGCAAATCGTAGATGCGTTAAGACTTTAATCCATGTACTAATGTTTCAGTAGGTGCTTCATTATTTGCATCACTATTTGTATCGCTTTCATTGTAATTGTTTGCATTTTTTATGATGTATTCATTATTTTCTTGTAAAACATGGGTCCAATTCTCATTTATACAAATGTTCTTAGCCTTATATAGACTTCTAGAACATAGTTCGCTCAATGCTTTCATGACAATAATTGGACATACTTTACCTGTTTGGTATGCATTTTTGTATTGCAATCATTTTTTTAATGCAACTACAATTGTCATTGTATCACTTAGATATTGTGGCAATGCTTTTTGCACAACGTCCATATGAATTGGTACATTCATAATTGATCTTGTTAGGCAATTTGTGATCGCTTATATCCCCATTGTCTAATTTGTGAAAATGCAATTCTTAGTGACACGAGTCTTTCTTCTAAATCTGGAAGTGTATTTACAGTTGGTAATGGAATGTTACATCATATTTGTTCAGGTGTTGCAAATTGTGGAAGCTTTCCATTTTGAAGTGCTATTTTGCAAGCAACACATATGTTTTCATTGCTAAAGGTCCTATTGTTCAATGTCAAATTCATGTGCTTTTCTTAAAGTTCTCTAGTGAAGCATGTGATATTTTTTGCAAAATGCAATCTGGTACAAACTGCACATATATTCCTAGGCGAGACTAGGACTTGTTTCATATAAATGTATTTTGCATCTTTTTTGCTTGGATGGATTTGTCTCCTTATTTTAGCTTTTTTATTGTTTCCGATGTTGCGCAATATTTGTTTTAATCCAAGAAATGCCATTCTTGTCTTCTTATTAGAAGATTTTATATGCAATTTGCATAGTTTTATCATGCGCATGTCTAGTTGTTTCGAAATCATTATTGGATATTTCATTGCTTCTACTTCTTGTACGCATGAGTTGTTTTATTTTGTGATAACTAAGCCTAGGACACTTAGTCGGACTCATTTGTTGTGAATCATATTCTATCTTAGATTCAATGTTATTATTGAAATGTATTTGAGAAATAGATTGGTTCGTTTATAGTAGATGCTTGCAAGGCAATATGTTATCATTGTTGCATATTTCATTGCAATTGCAACATGTACGTATGAATTGTTTCATTTTGTGATAACTAAGCTCAGGACACTTAGTTGGACTCAGTTGTTGTAAGTCAAATGCTATCTCAGATTCAATGTTGTTATTCAAATGTATCTGGGAAAGAGATTTTTTTCGTTTCTAGTAGATGCTTATTTGGCAATATGTTATCATTGTTGCATATGTCATTGCATTTGCCTTTTGTATGTATGAATTGTTTATGGCACTTAGTTAATTGTTGTAAACGAGATGCTATTTCAAATTCAATGTTGTTATTGTGATGTATGTGAGAAGTAGATTGTTGATTTTCTAGTACATGCTTATGACAAAATATGTTATCATTGTTATGTACATCATTGCATTTGCTTGTTGTACGTATGAATTTCTTCATTTTGTGATAACTAAGCCTACGACACTTAGGTGGAAGCATTTTTTCTAAATGAGATGCTATCTCAAATTCAATATTATTGTTAAAATGTACTTGAGATATACATTGTTGTTTTTCTAGTATATGCTTATGACGCAATTGATTACAAGGTTCTCTTGCTTCCATGTACACTTGTTGAGAATTGAGATCATATTGTTTTTGTACCATTGCCTGATAGTGAATATGTAATGTAGCTGTTTTGAATGACATGATGTTAACAAGACGATTGCATCTCGAATGCGCAGAACTATAACTGACAAAGTTATTAGCAACAAAGGACCATAGTTGGATGTTCACTTTGAATATGACAGATATCCATTGCAAAAAGAATGGTCTGTCCTCTATTTGCCCTTTTTCATATGGCATTTCCATATTTATGAGATATTCTTGCCAGTTGTTATTCATTGTATAGAGTATCACATCAACTATTATGTATTTTTCTAAACAATGCAATGCTTGTTTTTATTTCAGGGTGAAAAAAGCAAGATTGTATTATATAAGATATATAAAGAGATAGATCAGTACATTTACATGTAGTTCTATATATGGCCAATTTAGGTATGAGCCACTTGAAAAACTAAATGATATGGGAAGCATAATCCCAACAGAAAGACAAAATTCTCAAGGAGAAAAGACAGTCCAAAAGAGCTGCCAGCCAGATACAAAAATTTTACATTTCTCATAGAAGGGAAATAGGAGAAATATTTTCAAAAAGTGGGAAGCATTAACTAGTAAATTTACATTATACTTCGACCATTCATAAACAAAATCCAGAGGGACCATAGGACAAAAAGAGGAACAAAAGATAGTGCATACCCGAGATTCAGTTAATATGAAATTAAAAACCTGGAAGGGAAAAATCCTGGATAGAGAAAATTTCCCCTTCAGACGTTACCTTCATATACCAAAACCCTGGTTCCGATTGAAGACCCTCCTTTGACAATAAGTCTGCTTGCTAGTTCTGAGCCCTGTTGATATGGTGAATAGTGCATCCTTCCATCCTTCTCCAGAAACACCTGATCCTATCCATCCAGCCCATAAGGTGAGGCTTGTAGATATTATTTTTCCCTGAAACATAATCCACCATTACTTTGGAATCTCCAAAAATTGAGATTGCCTGAATGTTGAGAAAAAAGCAAAAATTTAGAAGGCCAGCAAGAGCC
Organism: Pinus taeda; assembly: GCA_000404065.3. Lineage (NCBI taxonomy): Eukaryota > Viridiplantae > Streptophyta > Pinopsida > Pinales > Pinaceae > Pinus > Pinus taeda. Next base: position 25,049 of record APFE030367595.1, read on the forward strand.
ATCGCTTCAGCTTTGCTGTTGGAGCCCATTCCCCCATTCCAATCGATGAGATATTGTACATTTTCATTCATTATGATGTGCACTCCACAACCATAGGAACCATTCTACACGGCTCCATCGAAATACGCTCTTGGAAGCATTGTGTGTGCATGTGCATGTTCTTTACGTTCTTCCTTGTTTTGCTTGTGAGGCTTTTCGAGTAAAGAGTCATAGAGGGATACAATATTAGTTAAAATTTCCAAGAAGGGATCTTTCCTGCCATTGAATATAACATTGTTTCTCCATCTCCATATGCTCCAGAGAGTGATAATAACTATCGGCCTCCAGGAATCCTTCTGCCCACTCCACCAAGAAACGCTTCTTTTGTGGAAGCATGTGAAATGTGTGGGATTCCATAAATATTTTCCAAAGATTGCCATAATTGTTGAGTTCTTTGGAAATTTAAAAACATGTGACAGTTGCTTTCTTCAGCTGATTTACATATTAAACAGATACTTGTTCCATGCCATCCCCTCTTTTTCAAGTTTTCCCATGATAAGTTTTTGTTGTGGAAAGTAAACCATGAAAAATAAACCATTTTGGAAGGACACCCAGATTTCCAAAAGACAATTGGGAATATAGGACTGAGAAGAGCACCTTTTAGACCAATCATATTCTGATAAATATCTTTAACACGAACCAGGTTGATACCTTTTGAATCCTTCCAAATAAGACAATCAGATTCCGAAGAGCGATATATGTCGTAGTTTCTCAGGCATGTCCTGATGTTCTCCCATTTTCGGGCTATAGAATCTGGCATCTCCATATTTTCTGCCTCTTTCCATAGAGGGATCGATCCCTGCCAATCAGAGATGAGTTTGTCCCAAAAGAAAAAACCTTTTCTATGGAAAAATTTTATTAAAGTTTTAGGTACAATGATTTCCTCCACGCCGCTCAGAAAATGGTCTATTCCGATAAGGATCTCGCTGCCGAATTGGAAACACCATGTTAATCTTCAAGAAATAACCTTCGATCTTGCGGAAGCTCAACCACATTGCTAACCCATATGTGGAACCAATCCTTCCCAGCCTGAACCAGTGTGAGATATCCTTACTGCCCATGTATTTCTTTTGTATTGTGCTACTCCATGGACCCTCTCCATAAATCCCTCTCCACAATGACTTACATAAGAGTGCCTTCTCGAAAGTCTGCAAGTCCAGCAGGCCCCATCCACCCAGGCTCTTCGGCAAAGAGATATCAGATAATTTGGAGAGATGAAATTTTCTTTTTTCTGATTGGCCGCCCCATATAAAATTCGCAGTTAGCTTATTCATTTTTTGGACGATACTTGCAGGTAGGAAAAATAAATGAGCCCAGAATACTGCGAGTTGAGTTAAAACCAATTGAGCCAAGGTCACTCTTCCTGCCAAAGATAGGCATCTGTATTCCCAAACTGATATATTTTTATAGAATCTATCTAGAAACCATTGCCAGTCCATCTTTGAATATCCTTTTGCTTTTAGTTGGAAACCCAAGTATTTTATTCCATGCTTAATGGATTGTGCCTCTATTCCAAATAGTGAGGATAACCGTTCTAGATTGACATCATTATGGTAGATTACTTACTTTGATTTGTTTATTTGCAGTCCTATGGCTTTTTGAAAAAAATTTAGGATGTCATAAAAACATAACCAGGTGAGCTTGCACAGCATTCCAAACATAAGAATATCATCTACAAATAAGTTATGCGAGATGAAGTTGTTCCTGCAGATTTTCAATGGGCGACATATGTTTTCCTTCACTGCCTTATTGATGTGGGGCTTAGCAAATTCATTGCCAAGATGAATAAAAGGGGCGAGAGGGGGCAGCCTTGGCGGAGACCTCTGGCAGCTAGAAAAAAAGGAGATGGAATCCCATTAATAATGATAGCATAGTTCACCTTCTCAACACATGCCATGATCCAGTTTATCATGTTGGCCCTTAATCCAATCTTTGCAAGTAAACACCTGATGAAACCCCAATCAAGGCAATCGTATGCATTTCAGAGGTCGATCTTGAAAATAGCAGCATCACTTTTTTTAGTGTGCATGGCAAACAGACTTTCTTGTGTGTTTGCAACTGCGTCCAGTATATTTCTTCCCTTTAAAAGATCGTGCTGATCCTTTGTTAAGAATCTTGAGAGAGTTTCTTTCATTCTTTCTGCAATAATTTTCGAAATGATTTTGAAAAAAATGTTACAAAGAGATATCGGTCTAAATTCTTGGAAGGATTCTGCTTCCCCTTTTTTTGGAATGAGTGCTATATAAGTGGAGGAAGTTATATTCTGGCTCCTTCTACCATCCTTAGCAAATCAGATTTGATAAGATCAAAAAAGTGGATGAATAATTCTATCGTCCAACCATCTGGGCATGGACACTTATCCCTTTTAAAAGATTTCATTGTTTCTAACAGCTCCTCCTCAGTTACTGGCTGGACAAGGCGATCATTTAGATCATCATCGAACATTTGTAGAAATAAATCAATACCCCATAAAATGCCCTGAATCCTGCAGTCCTCAGCGCTCTTATACTGATTTTCAAAATATCTTACGGCCTCGTTTGAGATGTCCTGTTGAGAGTATAGGAAACCTCCTTTTCCATCACTTATTTTCCACATAGAATTTTTTTCTCGTTTGGAGCTCGCAAACTTGTCGAAAAGTTTTGTTTTCTTGTCCCCCTCCTTAAGCCAGATTGCCCTACTCTTTAATCTCCAAAAAGCTTCCTCCTACTCTAAGATTTTTAATTTTTTCTTTTGAAGCTCCTTTATACGGCCACTCATTTTGAAAGTGAGTAGATGCGCAGCCAGGGTTCCAAAAATGTTATCCAATTCCCTTTGAATTTCCCGGAGGGCTGATCTATTCATTTGCCTTTTCTTGAATTGCCATTCCTTAACCACCTTTCTAATGGAGTCCATCTTGTCCCTAAATGTCAAAAAAGGAGGCATATTCTCCATTGATGATAGCTCTTTCCAGGTTCTTATTATAACATCATTAAACTCTGGTTCTTCCAAACATGCCCTGTTAAATTTGAATGAATAGCCTTTTCTAAAACCCTTTTCTCTCCAACCTAGAAGAATCAGTCTATGATCTGATATGAACACATTCCCAATTGTTGAGAAAGGCATGCCCATTCTATCAATTATACTAGCATGTAGGATAAAGTCTTTTGGCTATATAAGCCTCTTTGATCCTTCCATTTTCCCAAGTCGGAAGCATTTTGGGAGGGTTTATATCAACAAGATTCCTGCTTAGTAGTTCATATTTGATGCGATCTGCAAGGGGATCCTTTTTCCTGCTGATGCACCATGTTTCATCCAAGTTTAAAGTGACATTTAGATCTCCTGCAATCATCAAATATTCAATGTCAAAAATTTCTGAAGCAAATAACTTCTCCTAGAATGGCAATATGTTTTTGTAAGGAGCGTATATATTCAGTATATTGATCAAACAATCATTCCCCCTGATTTGTGCCGAGATGAGAATGCCCGCCAAACATCGATATGCCTTTGCTTTGATCCAATCAGGATCCCATAAAACCGCTAGGCCTCCAAAAAGGCCATTTTCTTCCGAAACAGCTATATGCCAGGAGGGGAACATTTCCCTGAAATAGGAAATTGATACAGAAGTGTTATGCATGGTCTCTTGGATTAATATGATTTTAGGGCTTACAGAATGGAAAAGATTCTTTAGGGCCAAAAATTTTTCGTCTGCCCCCAGACCTCTTACATTCATGGATATGATGAATGTCATTGGGGATTCTTTTCGGCCATGCTTGCTCTAAGAGGCCTTTCTTCAGTCATATCAATGATCGGGACATCTATAAGAGAAAGATTACGAACTCCTCTGCCTGCTCCATCAACCCTCCCTCTGAAGTGTCTATTGCCCCTGTTGTTTTTTCTTCTTATCGTAATGTTCTTTACAGAATTTGGGCTTATTTGAGGAGAAAATTGTTTCCCCGGCTTATGAATAGTGAGGGGTCTAAGTTCTAACGATTTCTTGTTTAAAAGGTAGTCCAAGTCACTGCCAATAGAGTTTGTGGGGGAGGAGAGTGGGGAGTTTAAAGGGGTAGCCGTAATCATAGATTCTTTTCCTTTTCCAGATGGAGTCCTTTTCTTTTTTGGAGACGGAGAGGAGGATGGGATGAGGGTAATATGGACCTCCTTGTTAGAATCTTTAAAACATTGAGGGACATTGTGCATCGAATTTTGTTGCTAATAAACAGAAAATTGCATTAAAGAGACTGTTGCCGCAATTATATGTCATGTGTTTTGCCATCGTTAATTCATTTAAAAGCATATTATGTGCAATATGCATCAAATGGTTTTGAATATCTTTGCAAATAGATGACAAGTAGATATTAGATTGTTTATAAATGCATATCAGGAACTTTTGGTAAAGCAATGGTTCATAATGACCACTAATAGGATTTGCATCATGGAAAAGGATGCAATATGGAATTGTATTTTCATGTTGATTAAAAATCAAATATATTGTATTTCTTGTTAATGACCAAACTCCAATTGATATATTTAGCCATTTAGCTAATCAACGTATGCAAAAGGTATCCCCCCATAGCTCTCGTTCAGACTCCTTTATATTTGTTGATGCAAAACAACACATTTTATGAAGATATGTACCAATATCATTAATTCCATGTAACTCGTATAGGAAGTCAGATGCTAGTTCATATTCATATGACTCTATTGCTTCAACATCATTATTGTTTAAGAAAAAAAGAAAATGTTCTATTAACCCATTTCATAGGTTATTTGAAGTATAACGAAAATGTAGAAGCACTTCAAATGAATCAAATATACAATCCCCTACAGTATATGAAAATTCATCTAGTCTAAAGAGATCATTTCTTTTTAATACACAATCAATGTTGTTAGGCACAATGCATTGTAATTCCAATTTGTAACTCTCAACATCTATTATTTCTTCCATCATTTCCAATTGCTTACCAGCGTGTCCTTGTGAAATTGTCTTCACAAAAACTCAATTATTTTAGCAATTTTTTCTATTCCTCTTATACAGATTTGCAAAAAATATTGATAAGATGATTGTTTCCAACAAAATAGATATATTAAAACAATAGGCTCTAGCATTGTGTTGGCAAACAAATATCAAATCTCTAGTAACAAGATATTTTTAGACAAAGGAATTGAAAACAAAAAAAATCACTTTGGAAAGCAATATAACTTGATAAAGAAAGCAGTTGAAAAAAATAATGAACGTGACAAGTAGTCCTTATCTGTATAGCAAAATGAATGCATTAAAAATGCTTAGAAGGATTGGAAGAAAGGAAAAACAAATTGTTAACATATTTATGTGAGCTTGAAAATGACAAGGTTGCTTCAGAATGCTCCCCCTCACTTCACAATACTTAAAGAGGTCAATCAATACCCTAATGAAGATACAGAAGAGGATACAACAATGGATATTGTTGTTGTAAACTCTATTTCAAAACAATGTATTCTTACATCATCTGAACTAAGCATGTTAGACTAGGATGGAAAAGTTGCAATTGAGTCCTTTGTCAAGCCTCAGTGAGTGGATTGGTGGAATCACTACAACTTTCATGTTAGTATTGACGACCCTCAATTTCAAACGATATTTAGTTTGCCAATACAATTGTTTGATGAACTTTCCCATCTTTTGTATGATGATTTATGTTAAGCTGCAATATCCATCTCATTCACAATGTCTATAAAAAATAGGATGTTATCAGTTGAGAAGCAAGTAGCTATGCCAATCTTACGTCTATCAAGTGGCATGACAATGTTGACTGCCAGTGAGCTATTTGATTATGGAAAGTCCACAGTGGTGAAAGTGGGCAAGGAATCTTGAGCTTCGATACAATGAGTCATCCATTGATTGGTATAATTGTTAGCACAATTACAATATGCAACAAAGGTTATTGTCAAATTACAACTATATTTACTGAAAGAGCCATGTCTGCTTCGTCAACGTATATAATATTTAAATATCTAACCAATTCAAATGCCAAATCCTTATCATACATAATATTTAAAGATCTAACGACTTCAAATGCCAAATTCCATAACACGGATCACTTATTTCTAAGCACAAGAAAAGGTAAAAATGTAGCAGATATTCATGGGGAAACAAACATTAAACGGTCAGCTTATATTAAAGTCAATACAAAATAATGCTAATTGTTATAGGTATGTATAATTGTTTAAATATGATATTAATTAACAACTTTGTATAGCTAGCATTTCTAGTGGCTTAGCTTAAATGTCATGATCATACCTGTCAAATAAAGCTGGACTTAAAAGGCTGTCAAATAATGTTGGACTTAAGCTGGACATCAAAGGCTGTCAAATAAAGTTGGATCTCAAAGGCTGTCACAGTTCTATCAAACTACTTTATTATTAGATATATTTTAATAAAAAGTTCAGTAAAAAATTGAATGTATACTAATTAAAATTAAGATCAAATTTTCAAACACTTTGTTTCTCACATTAAAAATATTTTAAGAGTTTTCAAAAAGATATTCAAAATCTAAATGGAAAAATCAAACATGCACCCAACCTATTAACATACCCAGTAACCTTGTAACATATGACACTGGTAAATCAAAAGAAAAGTGGATATATGTAATGTAAAAAACAAAATTGGGAAAAAAGGACAACCATTTGTTAGCACAATGTAAAAAGTACCTATAATAATAAATTAGTGTAAACAAAAAATACAAATATTTGTAACTTTAAGTATAGACATTATGAAGAATCGATTTATTATTAAATATATTTTAATAAAAAAATAGTAAAAAATTGAATATATACTAATTAAAATTAAGATCAAAATTTCAAACACTTTGTTTCTCACATTAAAAAGATTTTAAGAGTTTTCAAAAAGATATTCAAAATCTAAATGCCAAAATCAAACATGCATCCAACCTATTAACATAAGTGGTAACCTTGTAACATATGACACTGGTAAATCAAAAGAAAAGTCCTGCAAATCTATCTGCATAACAGATCCACGGTGGTAATTTGATGGCTTTTCAAGCTTTAACGGAAGAAGGGATTCTGCAATTAGTTGTTTCCTCAAAACTACTTCTTCTTACATGGCAATAGAATGTTAATTGCACACCTCCCTCATAAAAAACTGCTTACAGCTATGGACCCCTCACCCCTGTCCTTCCCCGCACAATTCCATTCATTCTAGATTGTGAAGTCTATAATCTTGGGACTGGACGAAGTACCTCTGCCTTTGAAATGTTGGTAACATTTGGAAAAGCATCAAGGAAGAAAAATGCCTTTAAAAATTTCTAGTCGCTGGCTTGGAAATGCGGTAATATTTTATACATCGACAGAGAAGGCAAAGAATCTATTGAATTCAAAAGCAAATTAGGAAATTAGATGATTTTATTTAGTTTATTGGGATGTTGTAGGTTTCAAGAAGATCGAAAGTTGTAGTTTTTTTGACAGACACTGGAAATGCCAAATATCAACTTGTTTCAATATTAGGGCTTCAAGTATGCCTTCAGTTTCATCCTCACCAAGGTATTTGTTATCGTGAAGTTTTCGTTTATTTTTTTGAGCATAGTTTGAGATTTTCACAAAAGAAAATGGGGAACAATTTGCTAAGAAGCAACTCAAAAGTTTCTCCTACTAGTGAAGATAATGATGCAAAACTAAAGCTTTAGATGGGATCTGATAACATAGTGGTTTCATCTCTTTTGCCACCAGAAAATGCCAGGAACCAATACTCCTCTTATCATTCCTTTTGTATTAGAATTAGCAAATGGAAGTGGTATACAAAATGCTTGTATTCAGTTAAGTCTTCTGTAATGGAGGCTATTCCCAGCTCTATTGCAGCACCAGATTCAACTAATCAAATGAAATACCAAGCTGGAGGTTAACACATGAACCCTATGGCCTCAAACAGTTGTATGCAATGCGAAATAAGACATTTGAAACAACTTCATAAAAATTCTTTATGCACTATAGATATCCTGCGCATTTGCAAAGAAGGTCATCCTCATAAAAATATTAGGACAGTGAGTGCTGAACTAGGTTCTTCAACATAGCAACTCAATGGCTTTGATCATATATTTACTAACATGGCCTTTGGAGTACAGACCAATAATTGAAGAAAAGAAACTATGGACTTCATATTTTTTCTTGTTCATTATCCAACTAGAAGCAATATTTTGATAAAATTTCTTGTTAAAGATTAACTAATTCTTCCACGAGTAGTGTGCATAAATTCAATTCTCAAGTTCTATTTGTCGAAACCATTGCCTTTTTCCAAAGGTCATGAGTACCAATTGTCATTAAGTCCGTGAGGGAAGCTACTTAAGTGAAAAAGGAAATTTCCATATATTTCTAATTCATGGTGTTTTCCTTTGTTTTTTAGACTAATAGGATATTTTCCAGCCTTATGAGATTTTATTTGTCAAAGTTTACTGTAGCTACAAGTGGGCTAAGGATTTATCTACAAAGGCATTCAAATCCTAGGATTCAAAGGATAAAGATAAAGCAGTTTGGAATGCCAAATAACTTTGGCAGAGAAACACAAATGCAAAAAATTTAAAATATAAAACCTAAAACAACGAAATAAAAGCAGAGAAACGAAGGCACAAAAAGAAAAAAATGTAAAACCTAAAACAACGAAATAAAAGCAGAGAAACGACAACACAGAAAGAACAAAATGTAAGACGAAATCGAATGGTTATCATCATCAGAATTCATTCTCTCTCATCCACAGGTTTCAAGCAATGTAAGAAGGTGTCCTGAGATTATATTTTTTTATCATCATCTGATAAAACCATAAGGGCACAAAACGGAGTCTTTGGATTCAGCGAAATAAAAGTAACATTGCATCACTAATGAAATCAGTAGAAGCATGAATTGAGAAAAATGATGATGCTTGAATTTTGAAACATTTAAACCTTGATCACATGACATGAAGAAGCTTACAAAGTCACATGATGCAGATTAAATAGGAGAAATATAAGAAAGCAAGAGACAAGAAAAATAAAATTAAGATCTTTAGGCAAACCCTCTAAGGACAGCTGCTTTGACTACGTTCATGGAGCAGTAGCCCATGAGGGTGTTCCAGCAATTGCAACTCGATTATCCAAACTATTTTTAATCATCCTTGAATCCAACGATGAACAGGGGGTCACGGATCAATTGTGATTCACTGAGCCATAAATGACTGGCAACCTGACCTATCTTACATTTTGGTCTTTTCTGGAATTTTTCTGTATTTGACAGAAATTAGTGGGAATGAGTTATAAAATATGCATAATCTCAATACTCCAAAAAAATCAATGACAATAAATATATTTATATATTTAAATTCATATTTTCAAAAAAACAAATACAATCGTATAACTAAATTTTTCCAAAAAAAAATCAAAATGCAGATAAGTTAGACTAGCGAATAATTATGTATCAGTAGACCAGGGAAAGTTCAGAACACATACGTGGTCTTCCAACAAATCTGAACGACCAACAACATACGCCATTGATTAGGGCATAAATAACACCTCAATGACAAATAGCTGGATAATTCAATCTATAAAATCAAAATTCATAATATTCCATTTACATTCATAAATAACACCTCAATGACAAATAGCTGGATAATTCAATCTATAAAATCAAAATTCATAATATTCCATTTACATTCATAAATAACACCTCAATGACAAATAGCTGGATAATTCAATCTATAAAATCAAAATTCATAATATTCCATTTACATTCTTGAGCAGATACCAAGGAGTCTATATATGCAAAACATTGCATCACTAATGAAATCAATAGTTAACAGAAGTGAAATGCAGGTCTTGAATTATTCACCATTACAAAAGGAAAATTGAAAATTGAAATATATAAATTTACCATTACAAAAGCAAAGTTGAAAATTGAAATATATACATGTGAAGGATTACTGCAAAAACAATGCAGAGATGAGAGAAGTCCTAAACAATGTTAAACCACAAGATTGTTTAAGCCCAAGAAATTCTTTAAGCCCAAAAAAAATGTCACGCCCATACCTGTCAAACAAATATGGACTTCAAAAGCTGTCAAATTAAGTTGGACTTAAGCTGGACTTCAAAAGTTGTAGCAGTTCACTGCTCTCAAACTCTACCAGAGGTAAAGACAAACTGTAATGTGTCAAGCTAAAGACACCCACAAAAAAAAGAAACTGGAAGAAACCTGTAACACATGCAAAAAAAAATGTATGATACAAAAATATATTTCAACACATAAAACCCTGTGGGCCCATAATTTTACCACTTTCCTGCCTATGTGGTCCTAGGGCCTACAACCTTACTACTCGTCCTTTTTGCATACCCAAGGTGTCTACTTCAGTCTCTCTTGCATGCCAACGTGTCTACTTCCTAGCTAGGTGGAATGGATTGCTCAGCCTGCAAAATAAATAAGTTCAGACTGCTAAAAGAGTTTATATTCCCAACCCTACTACCACCGACCCCTCTTTACTGTTAATTACAAATGCCAATTTTCCCTCAGTTGCAACACAACTTTTCACTCACAACTGCCAAATGAAGGATACCATCCATCCAGCTTCGCAGCTCCCCAGCTCACAAGCTTCCCACCCAGCTAACGAGCAAGCTCCAGTATTGCCATCCGAACCTTTTGTTACACGCAGGTTCGGGTGGGTTGGGCTTAGCATTATTTCGAAGTCGAAGTCCTTCTTCATTAAATAAATAGCTTAAATGATGAATGAATCTAACATGGACCTTCAAATCACAATGGCTCTTAATCTACAGCTTTTCATCACCTAGGAAACTAGCTAGGAAATAGAGAGTAGGAGATAAGAACCTACCTTTCTTGGGAGATGAGGAACAAACAAGAGGGACTGGGTTTCAAGCCCAAGCCTGCCTTCCTTTTAGGCCCAAAATCGCCTTTGCAAAGCTCAGGGTTTTGCTTCAGGTAATACCCGGCCTTCCGGAATCACCTGAAAGTACTTTTGATTGATAACTCTATAGGTACTGCGACTTTCAGGCTGTACTCAAGTAATAGTAGTTAGTCCCTCAGTTGAGGATATGTCTCCCTCATCCGCTTAACAACGAATGGGTGGTTGTGTACCCGATGAGAAACTACTATATATATGCTATTTAAGCACCAACCTTGATAATTTATTTCTTACCTATTTTTTCTAACCTACCCACCTATTATTAATGGGGAAGGAAGCTTCTACGCATTCCCGTTCTGTATACATGGTGAAAAGGCAGGCCTCGTTTTGGTGAAGCTGCACAGAATTGGGTAGCATATACAATGGCGGTTGTTTTCCCTCATAGGGCTTTTAATCCTCCACAATAGTTAGACCCTAACCTTGACGTATTCGCAAAGTTGATTCTTTGTCAATACTGACCCTTCAAAATCCAGACCTACGCCTCTGGTCAAGTTATGCGGAAAATAAGAGGGCAAGCCAGCAGAAATGGTAAAGTTGTGCAGAAAATAAGAGGTAAGCGAGCAGAAATTATCAGAACAAAGATACCCTCCGCAAACCCCTTCCATTCTGCAGTAGAAATTACCGGAACAGAGATACCCTCCGCAAACCCCTACCATTTTGCATGCTAGACCTTTTGTGTAATTTGATCTCCAGCCTTATAGTTTTGTGGAATTTGATCTCCACCTGAAACCTTAACCATGATATCCCCACCAGCAAGCAGTCCACTTTCCTTCGCAAACCCTGAAACTGAAATTCCTCCACTTTCCTTCCCAAACTTCTCGTTGACTGAAACTCCTGCTCTCCTCCTTGAAACTTGACACTGAAACTCTCTCTCTCTGCTTTGCATTAGACTTCCTTGACACCCGATTCACGGCCGATGCATTTGAACTTAGCCTAAGCCTAACTTTGCATTTGCCTAAAACTAGTTTTATAAAATGAGCTAAATGAACTTTGCTTAAAATGAATGGTCACAACAATTTTAAAATTAACTTTGTATAAAATTACATTGTCCCATGCATTTTATTGCATCCGAAAAACAAATCGTGCAATAAGAGGTCCATTTTTTTACAACCAAAACTTTTGCTAAAAAATCAATTGATAAATATAATCGCTATAAAACTTTGGTTAAACCATAAATAAATAGGGAAAAAAAATTGTCAAACGGGAAATTTAATTGGATTTCAACGATCTACTGATCATTATAGCCCTGCTGAAGAGAGGGACTAGGTCTGCATTTTTTGACCGGAGAGAGTATAACTTTACCAGAGGCGTAGGTCTGCATTTTGAAGGGTCAGTATTGACAAAGAATCAACTTTGCGAATACGGCTGCTTATACTCTCTCCGGTCAAAAAATACAAAGGCTGCCAAGATAAGGCTGCTTATACTCTCTCCAGTCAAAAAATACAAAGGCTGCCAAGATAAGGCTGCTTATACTCTCTCCGGTCAAAAAATACAAAGGCTGCCATCCTCAAAGTTGATTTAAAAAAGGCATATGATTGTGTTGACTGGGGCTTCCTTAGGATTATTCTAACCAAAATCAGATTGCGCAGGAATGGAATCGAATGGATCATGGCATGCGTGGAAAACATTAATTTCTCGGTCATCATCAACGGATCTCCCTCCCCTTTCTTCAAAGCTGAATGTGGTCTCCGACAGGGTTGTCCCCTTTCTCCGTTGCTGTTCATCCTCGTCATGAACACTCTCAGTATTCAATTCAACAGAGCTGAAGCCGGGTCCTGCTTTAGACCGATTAAGATGGCTAAAGATTTTTTCTTGTCTCACAACTTATTTGTGGACGATATTCTGGTTTTTGCAATGCTCCACAAAGCATCCTGACAATGCCTCTTCAACATATTCGACAAGTTTCAATCTGCTTCAGAAATTCGCATTAACAAGGAAAAATCAAAATTATTTTATAATGATTATGAGGCGGAAACAACAAACTGGATTGCAGCGCTTTTTGGCATTGAGGCTAAGTCTATTGACTGTGGCATGAATTATCTTGGGTTCAATCTCAAACCAAAGGGGTACAAGAAGGGGGACTGGACCTGGCTGCTTGATCGATTTTATAATAGAATTTCTGGTTGGGAGTATAGGCTCCTTTCTTTAGCAGGGAGACTGGTTTTGATACAATCTATATTATCACAGTTGGCCAGTTATTGGGCACATTTATTTTTTCTCCCAGCGCCTATCATCAGAAAAATGAACTCATATGCAGCCAATTTCTTATGGGGAGGTAAGTCTTATCAGTCAAAATACCATCTGATTAAGATGGAGTCCATTTCGATACCCAAACAATCGGGCGGGTGGGGCCTTCTGGATTTGAGAAGGATGGGCAACGCGCTGTTAGTTAAATCATTCATCCGTGGCATTTATGGCACTGGCCCATGGAGCATTTTCATCAGGGGGAAATATCTACAAGGGAAATGCAATGAATTTTGGTACAGAAGGAATGAAATGGGCACCAAGCACGGCTCTGCCATCTGGTCCAGCTTTTGTAAAAATAAATCCTTCATTTTGTCAAATTTTCGATGGAAAATTTTCACAGGTACTAACGCCTTCATTGGTCGTGATCTCATCGTGGACGGCCTCAACGAGCACTTCCAGTCGGCACTGACTATGCATTTTCACCACAGTGGTATCTTCACTTGGGAAAGGCTAATCGGTTCATGGAACAACGTAACGCCTGTTTGGCTTGAGGCTGCAGATTTACACCTGCCTGCGCATCTTTGCCCCCTGTGGGAATCTGTTCGATCCTCCCTATCTGTCTTACCAATCCACAGGGGGGAACACAAGGACTTCTTAACTTGGAAACTACATCGGGCTCCTCTTCCAGTTAAAGTCAGGGACATATATGCAGCTCTCACGCAGCTTTCAGCTCCGCCAACTTATCCGATTTACCCTCCTTCACTTTGGAAAACAATTTGCCCAACAAAGATGATTCTTCTCTCTTGGCTTATCTTCTGGAACAGGAACCTCACATGGGAGGTTTTACAGAGAAAGGGATGGTATGGACCTGGACGATGTGCTTTTTGCAGGGAGGCCGAGGAAACGAATTTACATATGTTCTTTCAGTGCCAATGGACCCAACAAATCTGGTTAGAATTGTCACTTAACTTTGATCTCCCTATTACTGTTTTTTCTACTGTACAGGAGGGCATGAAATGGTGGAGCTCACAAACAGTCAAGCGACGCTCTGCTTTTCTCACGGTATGCTGTCACATTTGGGATTGGAGGAACGCAGCCATTTTCTCCAACACACGGCGGCCTGCTCTTAACCTTCAGCAAAAAGCCAAGGACTCCATGATAGTCTTGGGGATATTGGATCCTCCGTCAATGTGAAAAAATTGCGCACAGGCATCTTTCCTTATCTCTTATGAACATACTGTCATCTGGGATATATATTACAAAAAATCTGAACATGTGATCTCCTATCAGGGAACAGTCATACATTCTCATCTTCTTACCTTATTTGCATGCGCCCAGTTTGAGTCTTTATTTATCTGTAGAGGAAACAGTCATACATTCTCATCTTCTTACCTTATTTGCATGCGCCCAGTTTGAGTCTTTATTTATCTGTAGAGGAGACTGTGCCTTGGGTCATAACACTGTCACGCTATCGGTTTAATCATATAAACCGGAAAATGTAATGATTTACTGCAGCATATTAATATATGATTTTTCTACTGAAAAAAAGAAGATGATGAATGATTATGCAAATTAAAGAAACCTGCAATCACTTTGAATGCACCCCACGTCATCATGATGATCAAAATAAAATTGATAAACGCACTCCCGCAAAACAGATTTCAATTGTTTCTACAGATTGGCGTTGTAATGAAATATGTGTTATTTATATTTGGAAAAGGCGAATCTTTGTGTGGAACCACAATTTTCCAATGAAATATGTGTTATTTATATTTGGAAAAGGCGAATCTTTGTGTGGAACCAAAATTTCCAGATTCAGTGTTACACTTCGAGTCAACAAAAATGACAAAAATGACTTTGGGCCACTCGAAAGAAATTGCATGGAAAACATACATTTTCATTTGTTTTAGAAAATGATGCATTATGATGGTTGCGTGTGGGTAATTGTGACTCATTTTGAATTTGTCGAAAGAAGGTGTCTCTTCTATTCTGCACATTATGTTTTGCAAAAGTTTTACTCATTTCCTTCATGGTTAGGTTTATGAAGATTGGACGTCAAGAATGGTAATTGACACTTCCTTCATGGTTAAGTTTACGAATAAAGAGAAAAATTGTTACAAGGATCCTGCTGTGCTTTTTATTGTTTTTTTCCAAACCATGGTGAACCTAGTGATTTGGTGAGGGTAAAGATTAAACTTCCGCTGCCCAAAGTAGATTATAAATTATTTTGTCCAAAGCAACGATTCCACTAGGGGTGGAGGAATTTAATGAGAAATTTTTACGAGGTTAGGTTTTTGTTTTTGTTTTTTACCGAGGTTAGGTTTTTGTTTTTGTTTTTTTACCGAGATTAGGTTTTTGTTTTTGTTTTTTTTTACCATGGTGATTTGATAACTTGTTAGAGTAATCTAGGTGAATAAATTGTTACGAGGGTCATGTTTTGTTTTGTTATTTTACCATGGTTGAAAAGTATGTAAAAGTTTTATGGCTAGGTTACAATATGGTTTTAAGTGACAAAACTTGTTAGACTGTGAAAAATAGTTATTAATAATTTTCATTAACTAACGACTATGTGTTATATACTTTTTTGCTAAAATCTAAAATTTACTTCTAAATAAGAAATAAAATAAATATCAACTATCATTATCATTTTTTAAATTACATCTCTACTTAAAAAAAATTAATGATTAATTTCAATAACACCATATACCTTCATTAATAACATTTATTACTATGGCGTATAATTGAAACGTAACTATTATTAGTCCCTGCCATCTGGCAATGGCCAGGGACTATAGTAATCAGATTCACGATTTTTAGCATTAATTCATGCGGTTTATACACTGAGTGTTCGGCTTATGCAACCAATTGTGTATGTTAACTATATGGTAGTTTGTTTCATCATCTTATTTGGCCTCTTCCCGAGGAGAAGAGGCCAAAAGCATATGTTATTTTTGACTTGCTTTGTTTTCATTATTTGGGAAGTGGAGATTAATGCTAGCATTAAAGGACTATTACAATCGAATTGCATTGAGGTCTGAGGCGTGTGTACACCCAACAAAAAATTTAACCAAAGTTTTTTGTACACCTTCATCTTGGTTTCCACTGCCACCACCTTGTAACTGCCACCTACACCTTTCAAGACGGCGACACAAACACTACAACTACATGTTGCATGGTGGTGCCACGAATACTGCAATGGAAATAGGAAGTATGGCTTATAAAAAGCACTATCTCTCCTAAAAATTGCAACTCAAATTGCTGGTTCTACCATTTATGTTGATGGAATTACTAGTTCTGCCATGTTTGTTGATTGCTTTTGTGTTGCAGATCACAGGCATGCTGGCCGTGGATCCAGACGCTCTAGATATCGTCGTCTCCTGTTGTCGATGATGAGATGCAGACCATCCATGTTTAGCGGCTTCGTTGAGAAGTTCGAAGAGCATCATGTCATCCGAATCGTTCTCCTTCAGAGACGGCACTGAAATTTCGGGATTCCACCAGCAGATTCCGCAGACCACATTAAGTTCTTGAATAACGGCCAGGAGCTGCATCTGACACTTGATAATGTCTCTGGTAAGCATAAATTTTCCTTTTTTTTAGTTCAGTGTATGTGGTTCCATAATTTTGTGTAGAAGTTTGGTCTCCATCAAATTTTTTAGAAAGTTATGTTGTTCAATTTTGGGCAAGAATATATATAGCAGAGCGTTACTCTGAACAAGATTTAGCTAGTTAAAAAAAAATAAAATCATTTTCTCCAAAATTATTTTCATTTTCTCCAAAATTCTAACTATAATCAAACAGGCTATATCCTTATATTTGCTCTATTGTTTAAAATTCACAGGTTCAGGTTTTGCATCGAAGAATAAATATCTATTCGGGAACATAAACATGCAAATCAAACTCGTTCCAGGAGATTCAGCAGGAACTGTTACTGCGTTCTACGTACTGTTTTTCGTTCCCTTTATAATATGACATTAATAGCTATTAGACTGCGAATTTTTATAGTTTAAGATGTCAAATTATGGAATTTCAAAAAAAAAAATTTAAGTAGACATTCATAATGTTGAACTTCATAATTTTATGTCCTGTTTTATAGTACCTTTGTTAGTTGTTTTCTGAACATAATTTATTAAGAGAACTCTGCAAGCTGCCACGCATGTCTGCTCATCATCGGGAAGGAAAGGCTGCAATTCCGAGGACAAGGATGACGATGAGACGGGAGAGGGCGTCGCTTGGATCGTTGTGCGGGCGCAGGCGGCATATAACCAGGTGGCCAAAACAGGGCAGCAGCGGCTCTTGTCAAGAAGCCCCTTTCGGCCATTAACACAAGCCTCCTTCACGCCTCCGAATAGTTCGTCTGAGAGGTCGAGGTGACAAACCAATGTGCTTAACCCAGTGGATCAGAAGAATTACCTTCGAGCATGGAGTTATCCAACACGGAATTAATCAATTTCCCAATAACATTGAGACAACTAGTTGAGATATCTTGCTGTCAGCCTACATTTCAATTGATAGCTTCTACATTTGCTACAAATTCCCCATCTAGAGAATTCCGAAATGCCCCAAATGACTGTCCACCTCCCTGCTCTGCATCCTCTCTCACAACCCCTGCTTTCACCAAGAAATCTTCCAATGTCATCTATCCGAAAGTTGGCTGCCTGGCCTGATTCGCCGACGCATTCCCATTCCCATCAATGTTTTCCTTATGTATCTCTCTCCACACATGATCGACAGTCCTCCTACTTAGAGTCCTGGGCAGAGTCAATGATCCATGTCTCTGCAAACTGCCCTGCCTCTGAAGATTAGCACCATTTCCCCCTTCTACTGCCCCCATTGCTAACTACCTTTCCAGCGCTCGACTGAGAAATCTGTACTACCTTTACAGCTCTCAATCAGACCGAAACCGGCTTTTCGGGGCCGAAGGACCGCCTGCCTTTCATGCTTGGGCAACCTAGCATTTCTTCACCTGACTGATCTACTTATTTTGTTTAACATTGATGGAAAGTCATGTAGCTCATGAGTCTAGACGGCGAGCGTGCGGCTAACCGTGTCGTCGAGTGCCTGCTCTGCACTGGCGGCACCAATATTGCCGAGGGTTTGAGAAAAGGTGCGAAGGTGCTCGAAGATCGTCGTCAACAAAACCCGCTCGAAGATCCTTGCCATTACAATGTGGAGAATAAAACACAGTGACAAAGCAACAAAAGAAAAATCTTGCCCCAATACCTCTGCTTGTTTGTACATATGCAAATACTGTTGTTGTAACACGTGTAATACATGCGCCATGCTCTCCACATGTAATACATGTGTCTTGGTGTTCCATGCTCGCTATTACAAAACAATTAAATAAATTTTTGGGCCTACATTAATTTATTAATGTATTGTTATATCTCTTGCTTAGGTAACCGGTTATGTTTTATTTTCCATACAACATCAACATATCATACTAATTACTTGATTTTGTTACACTTTAAACTCTATGTTTTGATCAGCCCCTGCTAACATTTCAATTTAAACTTATAACTGAAGATATATATCGACCTTAACCAATAAACATTAAACATTAAAATTATCCAAATTATATTAATCTATTTAAAAATGTAATCTATGCTAAGGCCTTTTCTTGCTAGGTCATTGTATGGCCTGTGAAAAGGCAATACTGATGCAGTGAGCCAACTTTCTTGCCAGCAAGAAAGCAAGCACCTAACTGTGATTTCCAAAAATCTTTACAACTTTAACATCAAATATTTCATTTTTAATTTCCAGAAAGATTTCATATACTATTTTGAATAAATATGTGACTAAAGAGAGAAGAAATTAGATGACTTACCAACAGTTGCAGAACGAAAGGTTATAAATTTGTCCTTCACATTTCGGTTTCCGGTCACCACTGTAACATCCATGCCATCTCCAATGAACATGATATTTGTTTTCGTCTAGTACAACTCCACATTCTCTGCATAAACTCCTGCTTTTATATGAATTATGTATCTCGTCTGGTTATTCTCGAGAGCCTTATGCACTGCCTTTGTAATGCTCTTGTAATTTCCACTGCCGTCCTTCACAACCACAGCGTTCGGCTTCACCGTTCTTGCAGAGGTTTGTAGAAGGCTTCGATCTTCGGCCGACATCTAGGACGGAAAACCATCGGAATCCATGGGCATGAAATTGGGATCAGATTGATCCAACAACAGATGGCGATTGGCCAGGCTTGAAGCTTCAGCTGAAATATTCTTGACCATAGCCAGCGAATTGCTGACCAGATGAGAGACATTCTGCAGCCCTCCCAGCAAACGTTGCTTGAGATTCCCATTGTTGCCAGAGAAACTATCGAGGCAAGTGTACTAGTTCGTGATGGTCGCGCTCAACAATGTCTCTAAGTCACTGGTGTGCTGTGGAATTGACATGAAAGTTGTGTTCTTCAAATCTGAGAGTGTGTCGTGCAATTCATGGAGCGTGTCGTGGAATAACTCGAAACAATCTTACAGGGTGCCGCATTGTCTTTGGTCGAGATCAGGGCGAGATAGGCTGCGGGCTTTGGCATTTGCCTCCTCCATTGCATTTATACTCAGATTCACGACGGCCTTCACAATCTCCATGGGGTCTGGCCATTTAGATAATCCAGGAAAGCTCGAAATGGTGGATACGTAGAATTCTGGATACAGTGTGCTGCTGCAAGCGCGGTGGACAGCATTGGATGTCGATTTCCAATGCATTATTTGCGCACCTCCACCACTATTCCTCTCTTTATTGAATCTATTGGAAAGTCCTACTGATAAACCAATAACAGAAACTATGAGCTTCGCAAAGAAATTAGCCTACTATTCACAGGGCAGGGACTAGCTGCCCCGCAGCATTCCTTGTTTTTAAATGAAAATAGAACATAGAATTTTGTACAATATGGAAATTAATGCATATGTTTTAGGATATAGCACTTGCGAAATGATTAAAATGATGGTCTTCAAATCGAACTCTATATCAATAAAATATCTGTGAAAACACAAAATAAACAAAAAAACTATTGTACATTACAGCAAGGTGAAGTAAATGTTGTAGAATGTGGCGCTTGTATACAAAGGTAAAAATGATGGTCTTCAAATCAGATTATATAACCATATATCTCCCATTGTATGGGAGGACAATTTTTTATAAGCAATAACTCTGTTGTTCTTTTCTGGTATATCTATAGAGATCTCTCATTTAATAATCAAGTAGCTTTAATTTTACATTTACAATACATACTTGTCCAAGCTCTGTGGTTAGCCTTACGTTTTTATAAGGGACTAAGCAATTCATTTCTTATTGTGATTTGAGGATGTAGTATATTCCCTTCTCGCCATTAATATTCACTTTTCAATTTTATATTTAATGTACCTAAAATTTAGGTTTCATTTTATGCTACGATGTTGGACTCACTACTACAGTACCTTTTACATTAATTTTTATAGTTTTATTATAATTTAAATTAGCAAAATAAATGATATAGTAAATTATCATGATATATAGAATATAAAATAAATGATATACTAAATTATCATGATATATAGAAAAGCTATAAAATAAATGATATACTAAATTATTATGATATATATAAATATTTTAGTCAATGTTGTGGTTAAACTTTTCATTTATGCTTTATTTTAATTAATTAATTTTTAGTATTTTTTGCATTGACAACGTATAAGAAAAAATATTATTTTAAAATGGAAAATACTATTTTGGTAAAAATAAATCTCTTTTTAAATAAAATATCAGGTTGAAATTGATTAATATTTAAAAAAACTATTTTACATAATTTATATATAGTAAATTTTGGTTTTAAATTTTTTAATAATTTTAAATTAATTTAATATAATTCACTAAATTATCAAATTTCAATTATAATAATAATTATATTTTCAAAAATATACTTAATTTTATTTTAAATCATAAAATCATCGTTCTTAAAACAAGATATATAAAAAGAAAGATATAGCAATTTAGGTTGAGTATAGAGTTGGTAACATTCACATTAACCCTACTATAAAGTATGCATAACCTATAATATGGACAAACTCCTTCTTCCATATATATGGAACCACCAAGATAGAAGTACTTTGGGCAACTTTATCTAAATAATAGGCTACATTTTAAGCCCCCTTATCATTTCAAACAAGGAAGTATGACCCCATTAGTGGTAATTGTCCCCACTATAAGGTATGTTTATGTCGCAAGTTCGATAACTCTGTGTACATGACACATAACCCTATGCCAACTTAGACACCTAAGTAAAGTGTGACCCTAGAACAAAATTTCACTCAAACAACCATTTTCATTAAAAATCCAACCATGAACAATAATTAACCAAGAAGATTTAGTGGCCCATGGGGGAACAAAATCCAAAAGATTCCACATGAATTCAAAAGTCCCATGTTATGTTAGAACATGGGTCCAACAAAACTAAACTAACTTAAACATGGAGTGTGCCTTAAAGGCCAACGTCATTAACATAGACCTCCCCCAACATGTGGTCTCCCTATATATGTATGGTCTTGGATCGATTTACTAAGTACCTTGATTGGGTACATGCAATTTTTAAATGCATTATTTTACCTACTTTGATTCTCAATGTAACTCAATTCAATTTATGCATATTACTTCAATTATGGTTGACTCTCAAAGCACCTCAATTTAGTGTATTTTTTTATTGAAGTGTATTAATTAAGAAACAATTAGGATTTGATTCTTGAAGCACCCATGGAAATCTTAATAAGGTCTACTAATGATTGTTTATCCTTACATCTTAACACTAATAGGGCTCTAGTGTTTTTCCAATTCAGGTAAGGATTTTTTTTTTCCTTTGATAGAAAACCATATTGTAATGATAGACAAACAAAACTCTACAACAAAATACAATATATTTGTAATTCATAATATAAATATAATTTTAATTATCATTGTAAAAAAAATTATAAAGTTAAAAATCTTTAATTAATTTTACATAAATATATAATAAAAACATTAAAAAAACCTAAAACATAAGTAGACTCTACACTATACATTAATTTTTGTTAGATATATTATGGTAATATTCCAATATTTATTTATTTTTTAATTTTTAAATAAAAAACATTTTTTATTATCATTAAAGTAAATTATACAATTAATCAATGTATAATTAATTTTTATTGCTTGAAATCTACTGTAAAAAATAGCTACTTTGATTCAATATTTTTAAACAATTATTGATTCAAATTTTTCAAGCAATTATTGATTCAAATTTTATTAATTTATTAATTATATAAATTAAGTTATAAATAAATATGGAAAATAATTTGACGAGTGTATTCTTACATTATAACCAACATTTGATGTTCCAACTTAGATATTTTTCTATGGAAGATACTTGGTTTTATCACATTAAATACAAGTATGAAATATTTCAATTTAACATCATAATTTTACATTATGATTGTTTTACTTCCAAAACATTGTGATTTTGTAAAATGATTTGGTTACTAGAATATTAGCTATGAAACAACTAACTTAACAAAGATGATTAATTGAAGGTTAATACAATCAAACTCAAAGCACCCATAAAATTAAAAACTAAGGCTTATACTTTGTCCATTATTATGATTACATCTTTGTCAATCACCTCTAATCAAAGTTTCATTTTTTACTATAATTAAACTATATTTAAACTAAGTGAGGCTATCTACACAATCCAATGAACCATCAACCATGTATAACTTCGACCAACTCAAAACTACCCAACAAAAAAAACAATAACAATAAACTATCCCTAAGACCACTGAAAATAATACAATATATAAAATGTGAATTAAAAACAACAAGAACAACAAAAAAAACTTCAAAACTCATATACCACTGACAACAAGATATGTCATTTATCAGTGTGACACATAAAACTTGATTGGACCAATTTGTCAAAAAAAAAACACGCAAATGTTGTTAAAACATGATAAAATAGACTCTACTTTACCCATCAAATAATAATATTTCATTTTCCTTCTTAATTGTAGCAACAAATTTGAGCGATAATCCAAGTGACCGACACTCTTCTTTGTTGAAGCCATAGATTTCAGCTTTCAACCACATAGCACAATTATACTAAAAATTAATTCTGTTTTAAAAGCATCAATAACTCTCTTGTGGCATTTGAACTCAGAAACTATATAGCCTACTGGATTTGAAGTTCAAATTTGAATCCCTTCCTAGCCGCTTCGTTATATAGGAACGAGCGGACTCCAAACTCAGATTTGGAAATCATCTACGCTCCTCCAAATCAAGAGCTCTAACGTTACGTGATAAGAAAATAAAATGATGCTTGCAGTGCTTGCGAAGAAAATTCGTCATTGCAGGGAGAAAGTCAACTAATTTCACATTTTGAATGTTGTATCTTTATATTTTTACATTGTTATTACCACTAAATAAATGGGTAGTTTGATGAGGCAGAAGAGTTGTTGGGAAAGTTATGTAA
Organism: Pinus taeda; assembly: GCA_000404065.3. NCBI lineage: Eukaryota > Viridiplantae > Streptophyta > Pinopsida > Pinales > Pinaceae > Pinus > Pinus taeda. Next base: position 48,658 of record APFE030367595.1, read on the forward strand.
ATTTCTGTTATATTTAAAGAAAATCTAGCAAGGATTTTTGTAAATGCAAGTTATAAATGTTAAACTTCAAAATTTTAGGTATTCTAGACGTTTTTGATGGTGCTGAATCCATTTCCACCATCAAAAACACCATTCAAACACTACCTCTACAAAATATTTTGAAATTTTTTTGCCCAAATTCCTACTACTTTTGACGATCCACTGATTAAAAAACTCTCTAAATAAATAACCAACTCGTCATTGCAAGGAGAAATTCAACTAATTTCACATTTTGAATGTCGTGTCTTTATATTTTTAAATTGTTATTACCACTAGAGAAATAACCAACGACTAAGTCGATTTGTTTAGTTTAGTTAGATAGTTGTTGACAGATCATTTATTTATTTTCTCTTGTACAACTTGTTTTAGTTAATGATAAAACAGACAGCGGGAAGGACACCGCCGTTCATTGCATATCGCTTGACGACTTTCCAACCAACGAAGACTTATAAATACACGATATAGAGTTATAATTGTATTAATTCTAGAATGACGTAGATCACTCCAGCGTCTCGAGAATGACATAGATCCATGATGCGGCTCCAACGTCAATGAACTGGCAGCAGTTCATTGTGTATTGTTGGCCGACTTTGAGTTCAATGTGGTTTTTTATTACAAATTTGGTTTTACGATTTTGATTTTAATTCTTTAAACATGTGCACAAAACTCTTCCCACTCAAGGTTGGGAAAAGATTCCAAACCTACCCATTCATTTGATGCAATAGTACATCTTAACTAAAGTAGAAAACTTATTAGATCACTTAATTTAGATAGGGAACTTATTAAGCAACTCTATCAACTTATTAAGCCACTCAGACTTGAAAAGTGTATTGTTACATTTACACACGGGCAGGCACGCAAGGAAGGATCAATTTTAACTTGAGTATGATGACCAATGAGTAGTACTCACAAAAATATGACCTTGCCACTTTGTCGTGCACGAGGGTTGCTCTAAAATCCCCTTTCATGAAGGGGGCGCCTGTCTTGTTCATAGGTATTCTCACTCACTACTTTATCAGTCTTTAGTTGCCTAAAGTGCTAACTCGAAGGGAAGTTGAAGCCATTTACAGCGCTACAAAAACTCTTAGAGATAAATCAAACCCTCTACATTGCCCAGTTCTCAGAAAGAGCTTTCCAATGGTATATGGAAATCTAAAAATGGACTCCTGGAGAAGAAATTGGAGCATGTTGAAGTTACCATTGGGAAAGCCCGAAAACAAAGAGAGAACACCAAAGGAGCAAGGCAAATCACAATCGGAGGTCTGGGGGCAAATAACAATCCCGCATCCCACAGGTCCCACAGTGTTGTAGTCCCATGATCCCACAGTCCCACGATCTTGTAGTTCCACAATTTTGTAGTCCCGTGATCGCGCAGTCCTGCAATTCTGTATCCTGTAGGCCCCACATCTCGTAGATCAACCTTCCTATAATCCTGCATTATCAACAATCAACGATGTAAAGGGGGCCGCCACTTTAAAAGCCCTGCGAACTACTAATTTTGTGATATAGTGTTACATAGCCGGGGGAGGCTGAGAATCGTTAACAAAGGAAAAGCTTGGAAAAACAAAGGCCGAACCGCCCCCTTCTCTCTCCTCCACATGGCATGGGCACATCGACATATCGGCAGAGTCCTGAATATTGGTGATCGACGGGGTTTCCATTCGAAGGCCATGCAGGGGGTTGATTTTGCGCTATAGCGTAAAAGTTTCAAGGAAGGCCGAAAACCAAATACAAAGGAATTTCATGGAAAAACCAAGGCCGAGCGGACCCCTTCTCTCTCCTCCACATGGCGGTATGGATGTTGATGTGGCAGTACGGGTGGACACGTGTCACTCAGTTTTGTTGTTTTCAAGGGTCAAATGGGGCCATTTTCGGGTGACACATGGCAGTGAGGACGTCACCCCGGGGATCCACGATTGGCGGTCACACAAAGTGAAAATTTAGTTCCTCACCAATATCCTCCCCACCTGTGATTGCAATAAGGAAAAGGCCCCCCGGATGTGATAATTTATTGAGGTGTATTATATAAGAGTTTTGCGTTTGGGATATCGGTCGATATGGTATAAAGAGTTAATGAAGGCTCTTGGAGTTATAAAGGAAAAAGACCCCCAAACAAGTTTCCATAGGCCTTAGCGTCTGAGGGCTAAGTGCTCGGTCAAGCCCCCGATCACATGAAGGAAGAAGTACAAAGGGGATGAAAGCGTGAGGGGATAAGGGACAAATAAGAAAGCAGTCAGAACTCGCCTGTTTTGTGTGTTTTTGCAATAAAAGACGCACCCATAAGACTACTTTGCTACACTGTAATACATATCCCTAGGCAGATCAGGGCACCAATTGCGTTCACGAGGAGGTTTAAGGTTGAAACGACAAAGTCGACCCCTAAAGCAACTTTAGTAGTAAATCATGGGGGACGAAGCATTCAAAACAGGAATGGGTGCATTCAAGGAAGGATCAGCCTGCAATACGTCTCCAGAATCGGTGCTAAAAGCATTTAAAGGAGAATAGACAATGAACCGCTTGAACAACAGAGAAATGCATCATGGTAGGGATGTTGTTCGACCAGAGGCCTCCACAAGAACAGTAGAGAGACACCTCCTCTTTCATCTTTCCATCTTCCTTCTTTGTTCATTAATTTCTGTAAGATTTCAAGAAATGCAAGAGATCCCTATTGTAATCACAGTTTGGGCAACAGAGCTTCACCTTGGGCAAGACAACGAGCTGATCTAACAACTGAGACTCAACCCAGGAATACTTTATATTGAATCATGCTTGATAAACGCTCCCCCTCCACTTATAAATAGGGGGAAACAACACTGTAATGAAGGTGGGCGGTTGGTTGGTTGGTTGGGAAGGCTGGCTAGTTCCAGAATTTCTCACCCACTGGGTCTGAGTTTTGAGATACCATTTGTTCTACTTTTTGTATTCATGGAGGGGACTGAACTGATGTTGGGATTAATGTATGGACTCGTTGTTTGGACTATTTGGATGAATGAATTTCCCTTTTGATTCCAAGCGTAATGGATGTGCAACATGTTTTCTTGGTAATTTCATTTCGCTTGTGAATTTCTTTTCGTGAAAGAGTGTTAATGGAGTTGCTGGTTTTTCGTTGGTTCATGGATTTATCTTAGCTGCTCAATAGTAAACAGTACCTGTGCATATCATAGATTTACCTATGTTATTCATTAGCATCCAGTACCTGTAGAATTATAGATTTACTTGTGTTTTTTATTATCTTACAGTACTCGTGGAGGGTCATATTTACTTAGTTGTTAAGCAGAGAATGATACCCATATTAATATGTACCCTAAAACCTTAATCAATGATCAACTATTTCTACCATTTCACCTTCCTTTCTTTTCCATATTTCTGCTAGAATATTATTGCTAAGGATTCTATTCATTTACAACCCTCTGCATATGTTTCCCTCCTTCTTTCCCTCCTCTCCACCACTACTCCAACTTCAATTTTAAAGCTATCTCATTGTTGTGTGTCAGCCACTAGGAAAAGACATTTCTCTTTTAAAATTGACTCGATATACCCCCTCAATTGAGTCCCTGTATTGACTTGAGTACACCTTAATGAAAGACTTATTAAACCAAGCCCCTCCTATTACCTTTTTATGTGACAATTGGAGTGCTAATAACCCCTCACATATAATCTTTCATACACTCCTCTATTTAACATGTCCTAGGCACTAGGATACAATCAACCGAAACGCTTTCTCTGAAGAGTTTTCTTTGTCACCTACCACAAAGCGACAACAATCGACATCATATTTCATCAACCGTCTTTCACTTATAGTATACAGGTGCGTACATGTGACTAAGGAGCATGGATATTTGAAGGATAGTCCTAAGCGACTAATAAGTTATCACATTTTGTTTTTATATTTTTCATTTCGAAGAATTTGTGTGGAGATTGGGGTTATCATTCCCATCTTCCTTAGACGCGAGTTGGCACTTGTATACCATCGGCTAAAGACCGTTGTTGCAATATATCCTTAACAACAATTTCAAATGGAAGGTAACAAGATGTATTGCATTTCACATGACAACTTATTTTGACAACTTATTTTGGAGTTCTTATTGAGAATGCTTCATTCAGTTCTTAAAATGGTTCCTAGAAATTGATCTTTGTGGCTCTCTTTAGATGTGAAATGAAAAGAATGCGTTAATATAGAATGTAATAAAAGTACAACTTCAAACAATCATAATTTGATGCGTCTACTGACCGTAAATTAGATTAAAAATATTTTTCTTTAATACACAAACTTCATGTTTTTGTAAAACTGGTTTTCTTAAAAAGAAATACAATCCATGAAGTGATGCCCGAGAAAAAATAATGCTATGTAGACATGAAAATTTAAGCTGAGAATTTGTGCTCAGTTATCAGGCACCAAATTCCACTACTCCTAGACACCAGCGGTTCGATCCCAAATTGGATCCTTTACTTTGCCCAAGTTGGGTGTGAAGACTCTGGCTAGGATGCTAGAGTTTGAAAGAAGGAAGAATGACTGGAATTGCAGTGTTGTTGTGCTTCATGCCATTGTCCACAGGCGGATGATTCAGTCTCCAAATAAATGGAACAAACTTATAAAAGTATTAATATGGCATTCACTATAAGCGGGAGAGGTTGGATCCGAGAGGGAAGTAGGAGGTGGGTATTGGAGCTTTCTTGCTCTTTGCGCCCTCCTCTTTCTTCTTCTCCTTCCCTTTACACAATTCCTTTGGCAGATAAGAAGCATTCTGCCCCTTAAAGCACCCTGCAATCACTTTGAATGCACCCTGCATCGTCATGTTGATCAAATTCAAACTGATAAACGCGCTCTGCAATTTTTTATACAAATTGGCGTTCTAATGAAATACATGTTATATTTATATTTGGAAAAGAGCACAAGTTTGCTTGGAAGGCAAGTTTCCAGATTCTGTGTTATTATCCCAGTAAACAAAAATGCCATTCAGCCGCCTGATAGAAATTCCCTTGAAACTTCCACAGATTGCGACAAATTCTTATTTACGAACATTGATATTATCCATAGATTGTGACTCATTTTGAATTTCGTCAATAGAAGTTGCTATTCCAGTCAACAAAAATGCCTTTGAGCGGCCTGATAGAAATGCCAGCGAAACTTCCAAACATTAACCCGTTTCTTATTTTAGATTAACGTGTTATGTGGATGATCGTAACCCATTTTGAATTTCGTCCATAGAAGTTTTGTTTCGCAAGTATTTTATTCCCAACTTCTGTTTTGCACGTTTTGTTTCGGAAGTATTTTATTCACTTCCTTCATGGTTAAGTCTAAGAAGATTTTTAGTTTGAATGGTCTATTTTTTTTCATAGTTCAAATATATATATATTAAAACTCTATTATTGTTTTATTATGAGCGGTCTTTTTCTTACTCATTTGGAAGCGATGAATATTCCTTACCAACACGAAGTTCAAGGATGGGGAACGGAGTGTTAATGGATTATAAGACGGAACCTTTGGACATGGTTAATGATTGGGCACAGGGTCATTTTCTCGTTTACAAAACATTGACTTGATAAATATAAGAATTTAGCTTTTCCCAATAGGACTTTTTAAAGGATGACAGAACATTTCAATGATTCTCGCTTTAAGGATCTTACATTAAATCTGTATCTCATCCCTTTGGTGTTGAGCCCAAAAATAGGAAATGAATTATCTACCTTATAAAGTAAGTGATTTTATTAGGCCTGAGGGTTAAGTAGTTCACCACATCGGTCGGAGGGTTAACTAGTTCACTTTTTTATCGTTCTTTTTACGTATAAATGATTTTAATTTAATTTTTTAAAAGTGTGAGGTTAATCAAAACTTTTATAAAACTAAAAGCTTGGGGTTAATAAAACTTATATAAAAGTATTGACGATTTAGAATAGTTTATGTATATTATTATTTAGGTTTATGTTTTTGGGTGGTGATAATCTAAAAGATTTATTGGGTATTAAGGAAATGGTCAGAGAATTATGGATCAATGGAAGGTCATAGTTTGTAAGGGGTATTGAAGTAAATGATGTATTTAAAAAGAAATAAGACAATTCAAATTGTGATTAATGAAAATGTTATCATGGATCAAACAAGCCTTATGAAAGAACTAGATTTTGTAAGTACATTGTTAGGAGATAGGTACATGAATTAAATAGATTTAAGAGAATGGATGTGTAAGGTAGGGGAAAATCTATGGACCATATACTCACTTTTCATATTTTGTCATAAGGGTTGATGGCTTTTAATGTTAAGAATGGTGATGGATGTTGAAAGGATGAGGAGAAGAAATCGATACTAAGGTAATGCTTTGTTAACCCTTAAACGATGGGTCTCTGGTTTTAAATGTTAGAGTGGAAAGCTTTGTAGTCCATCTAGGGGTGAAGCCATTTTGAAGCATCCATGAAGCAAGTTGGGGATATTTATGAGTTTTAAGAAGGATTTATGTGAGTTAGCTAGAAAATTGGTAAACATACTCAATTGAACTAGATTTACAACAAGGTCTTCTAGATTGTATAGTATTATAGGTGGGCAATCATATTTTTTTCTAAAATTCTAGATTATGAGGATATTTTGTTCATTGTAGTCTATTGCCATATCTTCCCCACTTCTAATGGTTGGTGCAAAGGGAATATATTATGAGAAAATTTCCCTCCACTGAGAGGAGAGCGTATTTGAAGAACTCTATTGTTGGGGGGAAGGCTCGACCTCTCAACCCTACATAAATAATCATTATTGTCACATTAAGAAGGAATCCCATTTTAGAAAAAGCTATAAGTGAATAGTTTGTAAAAGGAAGCGCATGGAATTTGTGAACATGGATAGGATCCATACATAATCAAGTGGATTTTGTAATGACTATGTTATTAAATGTTTGTCTATCAAGTAATGTTATTATGCAAATGTTGCGACAATCCATGCCCACCACCAACAAAATCCTCATCCCTTCAAATGTCATACTAATCTCAGAGGCCACACTATTAGACGTGATTAATAACTTAGAGGATATTTTTTAGATGCACCCACAAGCCTTGGTTTTGTCCCAGGATGTGAATGTTGAGTCAATTTCCCATTAGCCTCCTTTCTATCCCATTAGTTTAAGTTGTAATTAAAATGTAGTCATATATGCATTGGTGAATTTTAACGTTAGGGAGAAAAATGGGAACTTGTCAAATTTTCACCAACACCCTAATGGTCTAATTACAAAACCTAAAGGAGACATACGCCTAGCTAAGAAACCATACATGTGTCAAATTATTTTACCAACCCTATGATAAGTGGATATATTTGGGAGGAATGATGATCAATGTTAAAAGACAACATGAGGATGGTTTCTAGAGTAGTGTGAGATAAATAAAATATCTAGGGCTCTATAAATGGTTGTAGTGAACAAACAGATTTGTGCTACCACATGCATAATGAGGGCAGAGATGGAATTTCAGTTAAGCATACACACACTCCTAAAAGAATAAAAAGGGTAATGTTGCCACTTAATTTTGAGACTAAATAAAGAAACCATAGGTTAAAGTATACTTAACTATTTAAGAAGAACCCTCATTACAAAAGTGGTGTTAATAATAGCATACTTCTTTTGGAAGGTTAAAATAAAAATCTTTTGTAACCATGGCCTCAACAATCTCTTAAGGTTGCGAATAAAAACCTTAAAATAAATTCCTAAATTAAAAATACCAACCATATCATTGGTGGATATGCTTGGGAGGAATGATGGTCAATGTTACAGGACAACATGTGGATCACTGTAGTGAACAAACATATTTATGCTACTGCATGCATCATGAGGGCTGGGATGGAATGTCAATTAAACATACACACACTCGTAAAAGAAGAAAAATAGTTAATTTGCCTCTCAATTTTGAGACTAATTAAAGAAACCATAGGTTAAAGCATATGTATTTAACAAGAACCCTCTAGAGCTTGTGTCTTTATATATGCCACGTCATTAATTATTACTTTTACCCTAATTACAAAAATGGTGTTAGTAATAGCATCCTTCTTTTAGAAGTTTAAAATAAAAAATACTTACAACCATGGCTTCAATAATCTCATAATGTCGCAGATAAAAACCTTAAAATAAATTCTCAAATAAAAAAATAGTACTAATAGTATCAATCAATTTTTGTTTGAAAGTTAGGGGCCTAAGAACCAATGACAATACAAACAATATCTTAAATTCAACCCCAAAATCTAAAATTTATGATCCGAGTAACAATCCCTTTTTTCAGTTAACCTTTATTATTCAATATGTTTATGTTTTTTCAAAAAAAAAAATTAGAATTATTTTCCCTCTCTAGAAGTTTTTATGACAATGTTATGATATGGTTTTAATTTTTCTTCCATAAGTATTATTCAAAACTTATTCAAAATTCTCTTTTGAAGAGGAACGGTCACACCTTTTTTTGAAGTGTGATACATAAGCTTATTTTTAATTAAGTTTTTATTTATTTAAATTTTATTGTATGTAATTATGTTGCATTAAATATATATATATATATTATTATATATATATATATATATTATTATTATTTGCATTAATTATTTTATATAATAATAATATATATATATATTATATATATACTATATATTATATATATTTTATTTAGAGAATGCATTTTACAAAATTTATTATAAGAGATATCAATAAAAAAAATTATGCTCAATTATAAATTGACATGTATCTGTTTCAAAATATTTTTATAATGTTTGTTTATATCAATTTTTTGAGTATGTTCAAAATTTTAATGAAATGATTATAAAGATAAATATAAAAACAAATCATTTTTATCTAATGTTTTTTATAACCCTTTTAGTAATAGGGGAAAGACAATAGTTGTATGATGCTCCAATCGTACATTTGTTTCTTCTTCATAATCATTTGATCCTAATTAGTTTTCCATCCCCTTGTAACCAAAGGAGAGGGATATGAGGCATCGTTTCTTAGGGGTTCAACAAAAGACAAGGATTTGACAAACTCCGAGTGAGCCTACACTTATGGTGCCACTTTTTGTCACTTGATTCTCACTTAGATTCCTCTACTTCCTCTTCTTTTGTCTCTAACACCTTTACATATTATTTATCTCCCTCTTTTAATACTACTTTTCTTCTTGGGCATTGGCCACTATATCTTTAGGGGATGACTTTGGACCATTTCCAGGTTAATATAATCCTATTTATTCCTCTTTAACCTCTTTTTTGTATTTTGTGGATTTGTTGATTCCTTGAAGTTCCAAAGAGCTTCAAACTTGTTGCACTACTTGATGAAGGTGGACCTTTTTGTGATGACAATAGTCAAGATGGTCCCTTTTAATGAAAATTTCTCCACTTGTTTGGATTTGTCTTGAACATACGTTCCTTACTTGACTACAACCTTGAAAAAGATTGCTCTTCTAGGTTTTTCGAAGAGTTTTTAGAAAAAAAACTCTATCATTAGGGGAACTTTGAGCTTTTAAATGAGCCTTCTATGGAAATTAATAATTAAAATAATAAAATAAGACACGTTAATTTTTAAAGAAAAATAAAGGAAACAACCTTTTTCTTTGTATTTTCGGTTTGTCTCCTTGTAGTTTCACTCAAAATTAAATAGTAGACACCCATTGGAAGTGGAATTAAATTCCACATCCAATGAGTACCCTCTCTGCATACTTTACAGTAGATCCACACTAAAACAAATTGAAAATACATGAAAACAATGTCTCTAATTGGGTACTCATTGGATGTGGAATTTAATTTTGCAACCAACATGTTTCTTCTCTTGGAATTTGAGTGAACCTACAAGTAGAATAGCCAAAATATTAGGTTTCTTCTTTTCCCTCCAAAATATTTTCCCTTAGGGATGACATCACCATTTTGAATCCTATTGGTTCTTTTAAAGTTAATTTTGTTAGTACATTTTTGTTTTGAGGCTCATTTTTAACCTCTAAATTACCCTAATGGAGCATGAAAAACCATGTGCTTGAATGTGATCTAGGTATAATCTGCCACTTGATGTTGACTTAACCCATTTAGGTTTATTTGTAAAGCTTCTAACAACCAATTATCCAAATCATACTCCATTCATATTCTTGTACAAGAATATAGATTCCCTTTGAGTTTTTCTCTATATATATAGTGACTATTTTTTTTTTCCAAATTCTTTTATGGAGCCATCATTATAGTAACTCAGTGGAAGGTGGGATTATTTGATTCACACTGCAACTATTGTAATCTCTTATTCAAGGTTAAAGTTGAGGTTCCACTGAGAGAGATATATTCCCCTAAAAATATGAAGTATGGACCAAACTGAGAGAGATATATTCCCCTAAAAATATGAAGTATGGACCAAACATGAAAATAACATCTCTTTTTTCCTTGCTTTAAAGACAACATGTAATAACCATGACCAAAAGAAATTGGTTTCTCTATCATTTTAACTTCAATGGCTAAGGCTTTATTTTCCATGGTTCCACAACTTTTGGACTGTGCCAAAGACTTGTAAAATTTTCAATCAAAAACCTATCAAAGAGGACAATGTCTTTCTTTCTTGGCTTTAGAGATGGAAGATCTAGGTGAGGGATATCTTCTAGACTTTTGATAAAATGTTTCAATTGATGTTCACTTTGTTTTCATATATTTAGGGACTAAACAAGGGAATTCATGCATGAATATCTGCCATGGTTAGACACTTATCTCACGAAGAAGATGATGAGAAAATTTCTTAGTATATCAATGCCAAAGGAAAGTCCATGTGATTCCAATATTTTACTTCACAGATTGTTAATTTGTCTTCTATGGCTAGAGAATGAAGTTCTTCTACAGCAGAACAATTACAAAATAAAGTCAGTCAGATCTAACCTGCATACTTGGATTGCACAAAGTCGATTGCAATGACTATAACTCCTTTACATGGGAATAATTATGGAATTAAGGAAGTTGGATAATGTAAACCCTAGGCACTATAATATCTCAACGACATTGAACATGTCATAAGTTTATGTGTCATAAGGGAAACCCATTTTCCTCTTTCATGGACCAAATTCAAAAAAATAATTTTTAACATTAATTTTAGTTAGAATAATTGGATAAAGGAAAATCAATCACTAATCATAATGATGGGTAGTAATGTCGAAGGAATCATCTTGATTTGAACTTGTGATGTATGTCCTCTTAGTTAGCAACATGACTTAAAAATATGATTTACCTCATTGGCTATTTTATTGTTGTTTTTATAAATTTAGAAATAAAACATTATGGGACCTCCCCCATCTTCCAGCTTCCAAAAATATTTAGATGGACAACAACTAAATTACTAGAAAATAACTTTGGTTTATTAAACATTAAGATTTGGGTATTGAGAAAAAAAATGAAGTAGATTGAGAAAAAAATGAAGTAGATGATGTATTTAAAAAAGAAATAAGACAATTCAAATTGTGATTAATGAAAATGTTATCATGGCAAACAAGCCTTATGAAAGAACTAGATTTTGTAAGTACATTGTTAGGAGATAGATACATGAATCAAATAGATTTAAGAGAATGGATGTGCAAGGTAGGGGGAAAATCTATGGACCATATACTCACTTTTCATATTTTGTCATAAGGGTTGATGGCTTTTGATGTTAAGAATGGTGATGGATGTTGAAAGGATGAGGAGAAGAAATCGATACTAAGGTAATGCTTTGTTAACCCTTAAACGATGGATCTTTGGTTTTAAATGTTACAATGGAAAGCTTTGTAGTCCATCTAGGGGTGAAGCCATTTTGAAGCATCCATGAAGCAAGTTGGGGATATTTATGAGTTTTAAGAAGGATTTATGTGAGTTAGCTTTAAAATTGGTAAACATACTCAATTGAACTAGATTTACAACAAGGTCTTCTAGATTGTATAGTATTATAGGTGGGCAATCATATTTTTTTCTAAAATTCTAGATTATGAGGATATTTTGTTCATTGTAGTCTATTGCCATATCTTCCCCACTTCTAATGGTTGGTGCAAAGGGAATATATTATGAGAAAAATTCCCTCCACTGAGAGGAGAGCGTCTTTGAAGAACTCTATTGTTGGGGGGAAGGCTCGACCTCTCAACCCTACATAAATAATCATTATTGTCACATTAAGAAGGAATCCCATTTTAGAAAAAGCTATAAGTGAATAGTTTGTAAAAGGAAGCGCATGGAATTTGTTAACATGGATAGGATCCATACATAATCAAGTGGATTTTGTAATGACTATGTTATTAAATGTTTGTCTGTCAAGTAATGTTATTATGCAAATGTTGCGACAATCCATGCCCACCACCAACAAAATCCTCATCCCTTCAAATATCATACTAATCTCAGAGGGCACACTATTAGATGTGATTAATAACTTAAAAGATATTTTTTAGATGCACCCACAAGCCTTGGTTTTGTCCCAGGATGTGAATGTTGAGTCAATTTCCCATTAGCTTCCTTTCTATCCCATTAGTTTAAGTTGTAATTAAAATGTAGTCATATATGCATTGGTGAATTTTAACGTTTGGGAGAAAAATGGGAACTTGTCAATTTTTCACCAACACCCTAATGGTCTAATTACAAAACCTAAAGGGGACATACGCCTAACTAAGAAACCATACATGTGTCAAATTATTTTACCAACCCTATCGTTAGTGGATATATTTGGGAGGAATGATGATCAATGTTAGAAGACAACATGAGGATGGTTTCTAGAGTAGTGTGAGATAAATAAAATATCTAGGGCTCTATGTAAATGGTTGTAGTGAACAAACATATTTGTGCTACCACATGCATAATGAGGGCAGAGATGGAATTTCAGTTAAGCATACACACACTCCTAAAAGAATAAAAAGAGTAAAGTTACCACTTAATTTTGAGACTAAATAAAGAAACCATAGGTTAAAGTATACTTAACTATTTAAGAAGAACCCTCATTACAAAAGTGGTGTTAATAATATTGTCCTTCTTTTGGAAGGTTTAAATAAAACTCTTTTGTAACAATGGCCTCAACAATCTCGTAAGGTTGCGAATAAAAACCTTAAAATAAATTCCTAAATTAAAAAGACCAACCATATCATTGGTGGATATGCTTGGGAGGAATGATGGTCAATGTTAGAGGACAACATGTGGATGATAGTAGTGAACGGACATATTTATGCTACTGCATGCATCATGAGGGTTGGTATGGAATGTCAATTAAACATACACACACTCCTAAAAGAAGAAAAATAATTAATTTGCCTCTCAATTTTGAGACTAAATAAAGAAACCATAGGTTAAAGCATATGTATTTAACAAGAACCCTCTAGAGTTTATGTCTTTATATATGTCACGTCATTAATTATTACTTTTACCCTAATTACAAAAATGGTGTTAATAATAGCATCCTTCTTTTAGAAGGTTAGAATAAAAAATACTTACAACCATGGCTTCAATAATCTCATAATGTCGCAAATAAAAACCTTAAAATAAATTCTCAAATAAAATAATATCACTAATAGTATCAATCATTTTTTTTTGAAATTAGAGGCCTAAGAACCAATAACAATACAAACAATATCTTAAATTCAACTCCAAAATCTAAAATTTATGATCCAAGTAACAATCCCTTTTTTCAGTTAACCTTTATTATTCCATATGTTTATGTTTTTTCAACAAAAAAAAATTAGAATTATTTTCCTCTCAAAAGTTTTTATGACAATGTTATAATATGGTTTTAATTTTTCTTCCATAAGTATTATTCAAAACTTATTCAAAATCCCCTTTTGAAGACAAACGGTCACACTTTTTTTGAAGTGTGATACATAAGCCTATTTTTAATTAAGTTTTTATTATTTAAATTTTTATGTATGTATATTTTGTTGTTTTAATTAATTTTTAAATAATTTTTTATTTAGAGACATGCATTTTACAATTTATTATAAGAGATATCAATAAAAAAAATTATGCTCAATTATAAATTGACATGTACCTGTTTCAAAGCATTTTTATAATGTTTGTTTATATCAATTTTTGAGTATGTACAAAATTTTAATGAAATGATTATAAACATAAATATAAAAGCAAATTATTTTTATCTAATGTTTTTTCTAACCCTTTTTGTAATAGGGGAAAGACAATAGTTGTATGATGCTCCAATCGTACATTTGTTTCTTCTTCATAATTTTTTGATCCTAATTAGTTTTCCATCCCCTTGTAACCGAAGGAGAGGGATATGAGGCATTATTTCTTAGGGCTTCAACAAAAGACAAGGATTTGACAAACTCCGAGTGAGCCTGCACTTATGGTGCCACTTTTTATTATTTTTCATTAATTGATTATCATTTAGATTCCTCTACTTCTTCTCCGAGTGAGCCTACACTTATGGTGCCACTTTTTATCACTTGATTCTCACTTAGATTCCTCTACTTCCTCTTCTTTTGCTCTAAGACCTTTACATATTATTTATCTCCCTCTTTTAATACTACTTTTCTTCTTGGGCATTGGCCACTGTATCTTTAGGGGATGACTTTGGACCATTTCCAGGTTAACATAATCCTATTTATTCCTCTTTAACCTCTTTTTTGTATTTTGTGGATTTGTTGATTCCTTGAGGTTCCAAAGAGCTTCAAACTTGTTGCACTACTTGATGAAGGTGGACCCTTTTGTGATGACAATAGTCGAGATGGTCCCTTTTCATGAAAATTTCTCCACTTGTTTGGATTTGTCTTGAACATACGTTCCTTACTTGACTACAACTTTGAAAAAGATTGCTCTTCTAGGTTTTTCGAAGAGTTTTTAGAAAAAAACTCTATCATTAGGGGAACTTTGAGCTCTGAAATGAGCCTTCTATGGAAATTAATAATTAAAATAATAAAATAAGACACGTTAATTTTTAAAGAAAAATAAAGGAAACAACCTTTTTCTTTGTATTTTCGGTTTGTCTCCTTGTAGGTTCACTCAAAATTAAATAGTAGACACCCATTGGAAGTGGAATTAAATTCCACATCCAATGAGTACCCACTATGCATACTTTAGAGTAGATCCACACCGAAACAAATTGAAAATACATGAAAACAATGTCTCTAATTGGGTACTCGTTGGATGTGGAATTTAATTCTGCAACCAACATGTTTCTTCTCTTGAAATTTGAGTGAACCTACAAGTAGAATAGCCAAAATATTAGGTTTCTTCTTTCCCCTCCAAAATATTTTCCCTTGGGGATGACATCACCATTTTGAATCCTATTGGTTCTTTTAAAGTTAATTTTGTTAGTAAATTTTTGTTTTGAGGCTCATTTTTAACCTCTAAATTACCCTAATGGAGAATGAAAAACCATGTGCTTGAATGTGATCTAGGTATAATCTGCCACTTGATGTTGACTTAGCCCATTTAGGTTTATTTGTAAAGCTTCTAACAACCAATTATCCAAATCCCACTCCATTCATATTCTTGTACAAGAATATAGATTCGCTTTGAGTTTTTCTCTCTATATATAGTGACTATGTTTTTTTTTTCCAAATTCTTTTATGGAGCCATCATAATAGTAACTCAGTGGAAGGTGGGCTTATTTGATTCACGCTGCAACTATTGTAATCTCTTATTCAAGGTTAAAGTTGAGGGTCCATTGAGAGAGATATATTCCCCTAAAAATATGAAGTATGGACCAAACATGAAAATAACATCTCTTTTTTCCTTGCTTTAAAGACAAAACATGTAATAACCATGACCAAAAGAAATGGGTTTTTCTATCATTTTAACTTCAATGGCTAACACTTTGTTGTCCATGGTTCCACAACTTTTGGACTATGCCAAAGACTTGTAAAATTTTCAATCAAAAACCTATCAAAGAGGACAATGTCTTTCTTTCTTGGCTTTAGAGATGGAAGATCTAGGTGAGGGATATCTTCTAGACTTTTGATAAAATGTTTCAATTGACGTTCTCTTTGTTTTCATAGATTTAGGGACTAAACAAGGGAATTCATGCATGTATATCTGCCATGGTTAGATGCTTATCTCACGACGAAGATGATGAGAAAATTTCTTAGTATATCGATGCCAAAAGAAAGTCCATGGGATTCCAATATTTTACTTCACAGATTGTTAATTTGTCTTCTATGGCTAGAGAATGAAGTCCTTCTACAGTAGAACAATTACAAAATAAAGTCAATCAGATCTAACTTGCATACTTGGATTGCACAAAGTCAATTGCAGTCACTATAACTCATTTACATGGGAATAATTATGGAATTAAGAGAGTTGGATAATGTAAACCCTAGGCACTATAATATCTCAATGACATTGAACATTTCATAAGTTCATGTGTCATAATGGAAACCCATTTTCCTCTTTCATGGACCAAATTCAAAAAAATAAATTTTAACATTAATTTTAGTTAGAATATTTGGATAAAGGAAAATCAATCACTAATCATAATGATGGGTAGTAATGTCGAAGGAATCATCTTGATTTGAACTTGTGATGTATGTCCTCTTAGTTAGCAACATGACTTAAAAATATGATTTAGCTCATTGGCTATTTTATTGTTGTTTTTATAAATTTAGAAATAAAACATTATGGGACCTCCCCCATCTTCCAGCTTCCAAAAGTATTTAGATGGACAACAACTAAATTACTAGAAAATAACTTTGGTTTATTAAACGTTACGATATTTTTTCAATAATTTTGTTTTATTTTGAATATTGTATATATAGTAAATAGCTTAAGAGTTATCTCAACGCTCAAACCATCTACATAAATCATGTTCTTATGGGTAGGTCATGGATTCAAATATGTTTCAATTCCTTACATTTAGCAACCATTTTTGTGATTGGAGTTAAGCTACCTTCCATCCAAATAATATGGTGAAGAGGTGGAGATCCCTTGAGGATTCTCTTGGAAAAAAATCCCTAAGGGTTAGTTTAATCAATTGAAGTATTCACCAAATACATGTTAACAATTGGGAGGTCATATGTTCAAATTTGATTAAGTTCCTCTACATGATCAACCACTATTATGGTTGGTAGTTGAGTTATTGTCCCTATATATACTGAAGAAGAGGTTGGAATCCCTTGAGGTTGCTTGGAAAATAATCCATAAGGTTGAACTCAATTAGCTGAGTTATTCACCTAATGCATGTTAGTGATTACGAGGCCATGGTTTCAAATTTGATAAATTCCCTTTAGCTTACTAACCACTATTATAGTCAACGATTTATATGCTAGTTGTCTTGATTTTGCAAGAAGTTGTAAGGGGGGGGGGGGGGGGGGGGGGGTTGGTGGATCTCACACTATGTCCTTTTAATATAACAACATCAACAACAATAAAACAACTAATTAATTGAATCATTTTCCTAAGGGATGCTACTGATGGGGAGGCCATAGGTCATATTTCCAAATGAAGTTATGTCTCTCAAGACTACTAGCCATTATTGTTATTGATGTTTGAGTGTGTGCATGTTTTCACACACAAACACATTACAATATAAACTAGTGGGTTAGGTCTATCTATTTTATTGGATTTCTTCAAGACAAAGTTCACCATGAGGTCTTTGGTTGTAGTGTTGTTGAGGTTCAAATTTAGCTGAGTCTCCTTGGGTTATTAATCCATATTGTGGACAGTGCTTGAGCAAAGTTGACTATTTCCATGGTGAAGTTGCATGAGAGATAAGGCATTGATGGATTAGAACCCACCCTACCTATTGATGAGAAAACCATTAATGGATTGGTTTGTAATTCTTATTGATAAAGATAATCCACCAAGACATGCAAATTATGAATGGTTCCCCTTAGTGACTATATTTATTTTGGTCCTCTAATCATTTACAATGTTGTTATTTCTTGAACTATCCCTATGACTAATATTTTCATTACGTGCGATTAAGCCCTTAGGATATTGAATTTTGAATTTTTAGATATATCCCTTAAAATAGTTACTAGATGCTTGGTTATTTTTTTCATGATAGTTGTTACACACGCACGATTTATAATAACTATTAAAAGAAAAGGCAATTTTAAGAAAAATAATAATTACAAAACCATATTAAAAAAATAGCTTCTTTGATTTCTTTAATAAACCAGACTTTCATACATATCTTTTATTTCACTAATATCTCCATATGTGAATTGTAATTTCTTAACAAGTTAATACCTATCAAAAATCTTAACAAGCACATATTGATACCATCTATCTGAAGTCAATATACTAAATTTAAATTATCATATCAAAATATGAATAAAGAGTTCTTTAAACTTTATTTTCTATAGCATTTACTTAGGTGGTGTTTTCTGGGAATATCTTTTGTTGATTTAAGATGAGCTTTCTAATTGGAAAGACAGAATAATATCTATGTTAATTTTCAAAATAATTGTAAATTATTCTAGTCGCAAATGTGGATGAGAACAATATTAGTGAAAGATGAGCTTGCTAATTTGAAAGATGGGATAATATCTATTTTAATTTTCAAAATAGTTGTAAATTATCCTAGTCACCAATATCACCAATATGGATGAGAACAATATTATTAAAAAAATGTTTCTAATTTAGTCGGTGTAGTGGTGAAAAAGTTAATGTTATCTTGGTACATTTAACTCAAAATCATGTTAAATTAAGATTCTCCACTAGAAATGGTGAATGGAAATATATTCCATGGATAAAAACTGTGAAAGCCACAACATGGCTAGCCCCTCCCATGTTTTAGAAACTTTATGGAGAGAGATTTGCAATGGCTCCAACCCTTCTCTCGTTACGCAAGTGATCATGCAACCCATCGCACCCTCGAACGCCGCCATGCTCTCTTGGATTTTCAACTGGGCCCCACACCTATTACAACCAGGTTACTCTCATAACTCCACCTATTACAACTAGGTTACTCTCATAACTCCACCTATTAAGAATGCGAAGCAAATCAGGGTCATAGATAAGATTCCTAAAAAAAATTTGAACCTTCATATAATGGCCATATCCTCTTATTCATTTATAACTATTATATATGCCCACATACAGTCTAAGAGATCCAAAGATGCAAGTAATAGGTTCATGGAATTGAAGGCTCTAGGTCACAAATTGAATACAGATGTTTGTAATTATCTATTATGTAGTCTTTCCTCATATGGTTTGATAGAATTCTGGTGAATGCTATTAGCTTTGGGATTTTTATTGGGACCTAAAAACTGCTTTTGATATGGTAAATGAAATTAAGTAAAATACATCTTTTCTAGGCTCAATTATAGCAACATTGGTGATCAAAGAGCTCTGCCAGGGCACTAGAATTGAGCAAGCTATCTCAGTGTTGGAGGAATTGAGGGAAGAAGTTGCAAACCTGATTTCCTTACCTATTACATTGTGACTGAAGCTCTTCGCATGGAAATTAGATTGCATGAATTCACTAGATTTTGAAACAAAAAAAGAGAACATATTTTTGTGCAACAACTATGAGTATAGGGATTATATATTTGCACTCATTCAGCTCGAAAAATTGAGGCCATTAATTTGGCACAATTAATTAGAAATTATGGTTTTCTTCTGGAGAAAGATGTTTTTAATAAACATCATTCTCCATACCTTTTGGGGGGAAGTTTTTTTCGTGTTTTTTATCTCAGGCATATTTGAGTTTTAGAAATAGTTTTATCTAGCTTAAGATTATAACTATTGTTCACTAAATTTAGAATTGAAGTTTATTATGGTGCATTTACTGCTTCTTATACTGTTGTATTACATTTTTACTGGATTTATTTCTATTTTCATAAAAAAAATTGGCTATAATGAACTGCTATTGCACACCATAAACTACAGTGAACTATAGTTTTAAAGTAAATTCCCTCAACTAGAGAAGGCTAATTAAACCTTATTATAATATTTCAACCCTAAACATTTCAATAGTTTTTATATATAAAAATTACTGAGAAGAAAAAATCTCCTTCCACCCAAGTAATCAAGGTTAATTAAATTCTTATCCTAATATTTTAATTAAATTCTTATCATAATATTTTAACCCATTACAATTAAAATAATAAAATGAAATTAGAAAAAACAAAAAAAATCATTT
The DNA here is from genome assembly GCA_000404065.3 of Pinus taeda. Lineage (NCBI taxonomy): Eukaryota > Viridiplantae > Streptophyta > Pinopsida > Pinales > Pinaceae > Pinus > Pinus taeda. The sequence goes on from APFE030367595.1 coordinate 68,712, forward strand.
TCTTTAAAAATAAGATTTAATAATCCATATTCCAAAAATTTTAGATAAAGTTAACCAGCGTAAAAATAATTATAAATGTATTTTTTTTTTTAACATAAAATAAAAGTAGCAGACGAAGTGATAATCGTCAAAGCTATTTGACCTCGGACCAAACACCATGGTCCATAGGAGGACAGGGACCAATAAAAGGTCCAAACTCAACAACGACCTATAATCATTGGTTTTAAGAATACGTTCAATTCTTGATTAGTAAAAAAGTCATGTTTTTGGAACCAATTTCTATCTCGAAGGAAACAAGAAGTAATGCGTATTTTGGAGTTGTTATTAGAATGTTCTGTCCAACTCTATAAATGTTTCTTATAAATTGATTCAATGTTGCATTTCAAGTCAACAAAAATTGTGCATCGAAAGCATGCTTTTTTTATTATGTCATCATGATGTCATGTGGATGATTGTCACTCATTTGGATTTTGTCAACCAAAGTTGGCAGTGGGCTCTTCTGTTCTGCACGCTTTGGTTATGAAGAATGTTATTCATTTCCTTCATGGGTACGTTTACGAAGCATGTTTACGAAGCATTTTTATTTGAATGGTCCATTTTTCTTTGTGACTAAGTCCTATGTATATTTTTTATTTAAAAACCATATTCATTGAATTCTAATTTGAATGGTCCATTTTTCTTTGCGACTAAGTCCTATGTACATATTTTTTTTAAACGCCATATTCTTATTTTAATGACTGATCTATTCTGTTTGTTAATTATAAGAAAAACCTTTTGGCAGGTTAAGTATTCGATTTCCTATTCTATAGAGGAAATTATGAAGACTATGTAAAGGGTATTTTCTTCTTTCAACAAATGAAAAGGTATCAGGAGGACTTTTTGAAGTTCTTAAATGATTGTGCAACGTTTTAAGGAATTTCACTTTAGGACTTATATTTTTATGATGTTTTATGGTATTGAATGAATAAGAGAAATAACATTATGATGTTTTATGGTATTAATCAATAAGGGAAAGACTATTCGAGAATGAATCACCTTGTTGAGAGAGTAAAGGGTTTTATTACGTTTTAGAAATAGGTCTTATTAAGCTTTGGGCTATGTTTTTTTAGGGTTTAAAGTTAGAAGTGGTTTATTTTAGATTTTTAGTAAAGGGTTTTATTACGATTTAGAAATAGGTTTTATTAAGCCTTAGTGTTATGTTTTTTTAGGGTATAAAGATAGAAGTGGTTTATTTTAGATTTATTTATTTATTTTTTTCTAATTTTAAGATAACTTTGATTTAGCTTGGGACAAGATAATAATTCTTAAGATTAATCAAAACATATATAAAAGTATGGGAGATTTTAGATAATAGTTTATGCACACTAGTGTTTAGGGATGAAGCTGTAGGCGATGATGGTCCAAAGGATTTATTGTATGTCAAACAATTAGTTAGAAGATCAATGTTCAATGGATTGGCATAGTTATTAAGAGCTCAATAAGAAAAGATGTGAAGGAGCTAATGAGTTAGGAAAAGAGAGGAGATAATTCAAACGGTGATTGGGAAAGATCTTTTGATGGACCAATCAGTCCCTATGAAAGAATTGACTTTTGTATGAATATAAAGATTCATGAATCAAAGAGGATTAAGAGAATGGACGTGCAAAGTATGGGAAAATCCATTGAATATATACCCACTTTTCATATTTTGTCACAAGGGTCGACCGTTTTTGTTATCAAGAATGGTGATGATGACGAAAAGGTCAAAACATGAAATTGGTATTGGGGTAATTATTTGTTAACCATTAAATTATGGATGCCTTGTTTCATCCCACATTCGCTAATTTGCCTACATTACTATTGGAAATTTGGAGTGAAGCTAGTTTGAAGCAACCATGAAGCAATTTGGGGATATTTATGAGCTCTAACAAGGATTTATGTGCATTAGCTTTAAAAGTGGTGAATATATTAGTTGAAATATCAAGACCATATAGATTAAATGGCTAGTATATGTTAATAGGCATTAATCCATGACAATCATCAATAAACTTACCTCACCATATATCACACTTTTTTGAAATTAAAAAATCATCAAAATTAACTAAAGTATAACATTATTTTAAATCTAATTTATAGGAACTTCCCATAGGATGTAGAATAGATAGTGACAGGGTACTTTGTTAAGGCACTCTGTTTTGCAAAGGTCATCGGTTCAGAAACCCACGAGAAAAAAATCTAGTCATACTAGGGGTTGGTGTGTCCCAAGATGGGTAAAATCCATGTGTTTTTTTGATGGTTTAGATGCCCCTGGGTCATGACTAGTTAAGACACAGGTTGGGCATGCCAATCATCACAGGACTCACATTTTTCTTTTCTTTTTTGTGAATTAAAATATTTGTATTAATCAAGAGAACTGGATTACATACATAACATTATGCATACGTAGGGAGTACCAAAACTTAGTTCTCAAGCTATGTCGCTTATACAAACTACTACTTATTACATACATAAAAAAAACCATCCCATCTTAGTCTTTCTAGCCATAGAACCCCTTTATACAATAAAACATTTAAACCTAGATAGAAGCCTCACCCAAACATCCAAGGCATACCACACTTTAGCAACATCTTGGTCATTTATAAGACCCAGTTGAAACAATGCATGAAAAATCTCCCGACATCATTGAAGCCATTGTCCCACTAAAAGGGAGACACCATTGTCAAACCACGAACCCGCAAACCGTCATCACAAAACACCTCTTCCATGTGAACATTGATGTTATGAGTCCCAAACAAGACAAGATACACTGGAGTCTGAAAAAAGGATACGCACCCATCCCAAAAACATTTATCGCACGTTTTAGAGTCTCGTGTTTTCTTTTGAAAACTCAAATAAAAATTGGATTTGTAGAAAGTTAAGCAATATTATTATTTCCTGGTTCCTTTTAAACAAATATATTATGTTTTCATAAGACATCATATATGCATACGTTCTAGTAGGAAAAAAAATGCATGTCTTCTTACTCTTTTATGATAAAAAAAATAAGATTGAGGAAGGGATATTACATCATGTCATTTCTCCCTAAGAAGATGATTCAACATCTCCCAATACATGAGATAAAAGATAATAATTGAGTAAGCAAGAGAGGTTGGATCCGAGCGGGAAGTTAGACCTATGTATAGAAACTTTCTTTGCCTTCACTCCCTTCTCTTTTCTCTTATATTATCCTTCCCTTTTAATCAGTGTTTAATAAATGTGAAGCAAATGGTTTACGTAAGTGGCAATCAATTTAAACTTACCCTCCATGATGTCGATCAATTAATCAACATGTTTTCACAGAGTCACAATTGTTGCAAATTTACGCAATGCAAATGTTATATAGTGTCATCATACACAATTATATTTGTATTTATATAAAAATGTTGAATCTGCTGATTTTTTTGGTATTTGAAAGGAAACGTTTAATTACTTTTCATTTTGAATTTATTTTATTAAATTTTCTTTTATAACTTTTATTGAACTTATAATTATTTTGTTATTATAAATATGTTTTTTTTTTTAACCAAAAGGAACTCAGCAGCTCGCTTGACACATAGTTACTAGTAAAACTTTGGGGGCATAGAGCTTGTCCTCCTCCCTATAAACCAGGTCAAAATCAAGGGCTTTGAACCTTGGATCTCTTTGTTTTCTTAGGACTCAAATTAAATCACCAAATGTGTCTCCCCACTAGGATATTATAAATATGTGTTTAGAATAAATAACTTCAACACATATTTTTTTGTGTTTCTGTGGATGAAATTTGAAAAGGGAAATTCTAACATTATTCCAATTGCAACATTTAGATGAAGGAAACTCAAACACTAATCACAATTATGGCTACTAATCTCAAAGGACTCAACTTGATTTTAACTTGCCACACATGTGGCCTCTTAGTTAGCTACATTCCTGAAGAAGATGATTTAATTCATTGCTTATTTTATTTTGTTGTTGTTACATATTCAAAAGAAAAAGTTGGGGGATTTCCCTTATCCTTCGGCTTCCCAAAATATTGAGATGGACAATGATTCAATTACTAGGCATAATAATGGTCAATAATATAGAGACACATAATCAAATTTGAACATATGACTTCCCCATTGGTAACATGAATTGGGAAATATGCATAATTGTGATGATGATGGTTGCTAATGTTAACTAGGAACAACTTTGGTTTATCAAACCTTGAGATTTTTTTTAAGGAATTAATTAGTTTTATTTAGAATATTGTATATATAATAAAATAGCTCCAAGGGTTATATCAATCAATCAAACCATCTCCATAAGGAATTTTTCTCATGGGTGGACCATGGGTCAAATTATTCAACCCCCTAGGGTTACCATCCACTTTTGAGATTAGCATTTGAGCTACCTTCCATCCAAATATTTTGAGGAATAGAAGGGGATACCTTGAGATTTTTATTATAAAAAACTCCTTAAGGGTAGCTCAATCAATTTACCTATTCATCTAATGCATATTACTAATGGGTAGGCCACTCTTTGGTGTGACAACTAAAGTTCCATCAACATATCCAGAAATCTAGTTTAGCGTCAGTGGAGTAAACACATAGATATTGACATGGAGTTTATCCGGAAATTAAATCCAAGATGGAGTTCTCAATCTGGAATATCTGCCTACCGAAGCGCAAGTGGCTGACATCTTCACTAAACCTCTTGCATCTCCTAGGTTTCTTCAGCTTCGTTCAATGCTTGGGATGAAGGGAGTATTCTTTGGGTGGTCCTCTTTAATCCTCCTACGTTCACTAATTTTTTTCTTTGGTTTCTTGTTTATGGTTTTCTATGAGATTTCATTGTTGTTGTACATGGGTACCTCATCGGGCCTAGTTTTTTGGACCCATTTGTTTGTTTCCTCTCTACATTTCTCTTATGGGAGGGTGTCGGTGTTGGTAATTTCTAAAGAAAGCAAATTAGTTTTCTTTGTTGTGTTGTGAGTTGTAAGCTCGCATAGGTTTTCTATTTTCCTACTATGGAGGTTATCCATGGGGCTCATCTCATTATATATATACACAATCATTTTATTTTGTGCTTAATAAAGCAGAATGTTAGCTTTGCAATCTGATCCTCGAGAGTTTGAGAATCTTTCAAGTTCCTCATGGATAAAAATCAATAATTGTTATAATTAAAAAAATAAAGATAAAATGTAGCAAGATAGCTACCTATTGAGTGGGTTTGGCCTCTGGAAGCTTCTCCTCTGGCACAAAGCCTCAATCCTTCTTGTCTGAGTCCACATCTATTTCCTAGACATCTAATTTTTTTTCTTTGGGACTCTCAAAATCTTGGGTCCAGGCAAATCTGAGGTCCTTTTTGGGTCTCTGTCATTTTTAGGGATGATTGGATCATCATAATCCATTCATGCTAGAGCATCTTCCTGTGATCACCTATGGTCTTAGGATATTTTATTTCCTTGTCGTAATCAATGCATTCTTGCGCTCTTATTTGCTTATTATCTTGGTTTATTTTTGTGTCAGAAAGGCACATGTCATCTTCTTTGGTGAAGCCATTATCGCTTATGCCTTTGGGTTCATCTTCCTCCATGGAATGCTAGACATATAACATCATATTACAAGTCAAGGAAGACACGAGAGAGAAAGAAAAATATAGTCAATTTATCTTACACTGATAGAGAAATGATTCCTAGGTAGTGTGAGGTGCACCAACCAAACAACTTCTCCATCCAATCCTATTTGAAGATGGAAATAGCCTAATGAAACATTGGATTTAACCTTTGAATCCTCATTTTAGGCACCTGTTTGTGCCTTCCCAACCCCACTAGTAGTCGAGATTCCCTCCAGGACCCAATACATAATTCAGCAGGAAAACATGATTCATGGATGGTAGAACCCTTGATACAACTATCTTTATTAGAGGTGAGGCTCATTTCCGTTCCCATTTCAATAGCATAGTTTCATGATATTGCTAAACCGCCTAGATAGATCTCCTTTAGTTTAGCACCTATTTGTGCTTCTCTAGAAGTATTCTGAAGTTATTCACAGAGATGAAGGGCTTGCTATGTGCCATTGCATAGTAGTGTGGGCAACCTTGTGCACATTCTCGCGATATAACCAAATCACCACGATTGGAGGCACGGAGAATCAAATCTCATGAATTCAACCAAATTAATCAGATCACTATGATGACATGGTCATGCCGTTCTCCTTCTTCCTACTAGACATACCTTTCAAATGGAGGGAAACAAACAATTTTGGTATTTGAAAGAAACAAATCCATGAAACCTTGAATGAAATACTCGTGTTAAATGATCGTGTGTTTTTCAAGGGGAAATAAATTAGATTAAATAAAATGTTGAGTCTTTTCTTTTGTTTAATGAGAGGTATTTCTAATTATAAATAATTATAAATTTATGAAAACAGTTTTGTCTTTGTGTCACCAAATATTATTGGGGGATTTTGGTTGATTTATTAAAAGTGAATTATGGTGATATCAAAACAAGCTTTGTGTGGTTAAAAAATGCAAAAAAGTAGTAATGTCATGGTAATGACCAGTCATCATTTCCAATTAAATGTTTGGTTTGATAAGGATAACTAATTTATGGAGAATTTTCATGATGTTTAATAGAGGGAGTCAACATGGGAAAGGTAATACTTTGGTTCTCACATGTTTTAGAAAATTGATATCTCTTTGTCCATAAACATTAGGGGTGAAAAAGAACATAAGGTCTAGATCTAAGTTTGTTCCAACTTAGTTATATCTTAAACCACAAATTGGTGTTTGTTCTAACTTAGTTATATCTTAAACCACAAATTGGTGTTGACCTCATGGATATGATAAAAATTTGGTGCCTTGTAGGGTAGTCTTGTCATGAAATAAGAAGGGTACACCACAAAATAAGCTATGTGTGGTCAAAAAGTATAGTGAAGTCGTAATGTGATAGGATTATTTCCAATGAACTATTTGTTTTAGTAAGGATAACTAATCTATGGATATTTTCCATGATGTTCAATAGAGGGAGTCAATATGGGAAAGGTGATAGTTTGGCTCCCACATGATTTATAAATTGACCCCTTTGTCCATAAACATTAGAGGAGGAAAAAAATCCTAGGTTCTAGAGCTAAGTTTTTTCCAAATTAGTTATATTTTGAACCACAAATTGTTGTTGACCTCACAAATATGATAGAAATTTGGTGGCTTGTAGGGTAGTCTCATCATGAAATAATTTTTTCACTTATTATCTAGTCATATTTTTCAATCCTAGACTAAATTAGTCATTTAAGTTAGTCACTTTTAGTTTAGTAACTTATTAGCTAGTTGTATATTTTATCCCTAGACTAAATTAGTCATTTAAGTTAGTCATTTTTAGTTTGGTCACTTAAAATTGCTCAAATTTCACTTGAAATAATTGTGATGACTAACATCTTTAGTCATGTAGTCATTAATTTCATCATTTTCTACTAGTGAACGAAGCACGAAAAACCATGTGCTTGAATGTGATTTAGGTATAATCTGCCACATGATGTTGTGTTAGGCCCCTATAATACTAGTGATTCCCCCATTACTATTTTCATTGTATCCTTCATTGTTATTATTGTGCCCCTATTGTCCCCATATTGTTATTAGTATGCTCCATAGAAACCCACTATTGTCATTTTGTGCCCTTATGTTATTACTGTTATGTTGGCTTGCTTAAATTATGACCCCTTAGACTCCTATATATAGAAGGGAGATTTATTCATTTGTATCATCGAAGAATTGTTCATTTGTGTAATGTAAAGGAGGTTTCCCCCTCGAAGAGGCTGAATTCTAAGGTATTGATCTATCTTTTCTATCCTTTTGTGAGCTGGTTCCTAAGATGTTGACTCCACCCATTTAGGTTTTTATGCAAAGCTTCTAACAACCCATTATGCAAATCCCATTCCATGCATACTCTTGTACAAGAATATAGATTCCCTTTGAGTTTTTGTCTATCTATACAATGACTATGTTTTTTTTTCCAAATTCTTTTATGGAGCCATCATTATAGTAACTCAGTGCAAGGTGAGCCAATTTGATCCACATTTCAAGTACTGTAATCTCATGTTCGAGGTTAAAGTCAAGGGTCCACTGAGAGAGATATATTACTCTAGAAATGTGAAGTATGGACGAGACATGAAAATCACATCTCTTTTTTCCTTGTTTTAAAGACAAAAAATGTAGTAACCATGACCAAAAGCAATGGGGTTCTCTATTCTTTTAACTTCAATGGCTAATTCTTTGTCGTCCATGGTTCCACAACTTTTGGATTGGGCTAAAGACTTGTAATTTTTTCAACCAAATCCCTATCAAAGAGGACAATGTCTTTCTTTTTTGGCTTTAGAGATGGAAGATCTAGGTGACGGATATCTTCTAGACTTTTGATAAAATGTTGCAATTAATGGTCTCTTTGTTTTCATGGATTTAGGGACTAAACAAGGGAATTCATGCATGTATATATGTCATGGTTAGATGCTTATCTCATGAATAATATGATGAGAAAATTTCTTAGTATATCAATGCCAAAGGAAATTCCATGGGATTCGAATGTTTAACTTCACAGATTGTTAAGTTTTCTTCTATAGCTAGAGAATGGAGTTCTTCTATAGTAGAATAATTACAAAAAAAATTCAATCGGATCTAACCAACATACTTGGATTGCACCAACTCAATTGTAGTGACTATAACTCCTTTACATGGGAATAATTATGGAATTAGGAGAGTTGGATATTGTAAACCCTAGCCATTATAAGCTCTCAATGACATTGAACATTTCATAAGTTTATGTGTCATAAGAGAAACCTAGTTTCAAAAAGAAAAAATTTAACATTAATTTTAGTATTAATTTTAGTTATAATATTTGGATGAAGGAAAATCAATCGCTAATCACAATTATGGGTAATATGTCGAAGGAATCAACTTGATTTGAACTTGTGATTTATGTCCTCCTAGTTAGCAACATGACTTTAAAATATGATTTAGTTGATTGACTATTTTACTGTTGTTGTTATAAATTCAAAAATAGAACATTATGGGATCTCCACCTTCTTCCAGCTTCCCAAAATATTGAGGTCGACAACAACTCAATTACTAGAAAATAACTTTGGTTTATTAAACCTTGAGATTCTTTTCAAGAATTTGTTTTATTTGGAATTATTATATATATATATATATATATAGAGAGAGAGAGAGAGAGAGAGAGAGAGAGAGAGAGAGTAAATAGCTCAGGATTTAGATCAATCACTAAAACCATTTACATAAATCATGTTTATACGGGGAGGCCATGGTTTCAAATATGTTTAAAGTCCTTACAATTAGCAACCACTTTTGTGATTGGAGTTAAGCTACCTTCCATCCAAATAATATGGTGACGAGGTGGAGATCCCTTGAGGTTTCTCTTGGAAAAAAATCCCTAAGGGTTAGTTTAATCAATTGAAGTATTCACCTAATACATGTTAACAATTGGCAGGTCATATGTTCGAATTTGATTAAGTCCCTCTACATGATCAACACTATTATGGTTGGTAGTTGAGTTATTTTCCATCTATATACTCAAGAAGAGATTGGAATCCCTTGAGGTTTCTTGGAAAAGAATTCATAAGTTTGAGCTCAATTAGCTAAGCTATTCACCTAATTCATGTTAGTGATTTTGAGGCCATAGTTTCAAATCTGATAGATTCCCTTTAACTTACCAACCACTATTATAGTTAACAATTTATATGCTAGCGGTCTTGATTTTGTAAGAATTTGTAAGGTGGGGTGGTGCATCTCACAATATTTTCCTTTGAATATAACAACATTAACAATAGTAAAACAACTAATTAATTGAATCATTTTCCTAAGGGATTCTATTGATGGGGAGAACATAGGTCATATTTAAAAATGAAGGCAAGTCTGTGAGGACTGCTAGCTATTATTGTTATTAATGTTTGAGTGTGTGCATGTTTGCACATACAAACACATTACAATATAAACTAGTGGGTTAGGTCAATCTATTTGGTTGGATTTCTTGAAGACAAAGTTCACCATGAGGTCTTTGGTTATAGTCTAGTTAAGGTTCAAATTTCACTGAGTCTCATTGGGTTACTAATCCATATTGTCGATGGTGCTCGAGCAAAGTTGACCATTTCCATGGTGAATTTGCATGAAAGATAAGGCATTGATGGATTAGAACCCACCATACCTATTGATGGGAAGACCATCAGTGGATTGGTTTGTAATTCTTAATGATAAAGATAGTCCACCAAGACATGCAAATTATGAATGGTTCCCCTTAATGTCTATATTTATTTTGGTCATCTAACCATTTATAATGTTGTTATTTCTCCAACTATCCCTATGACTAATATTTCATTATGTTTCGATTGATCCCTTAGGATATGGAATTTTGAATTTTTACATATATCCCTTTATATATATATATATATATATATATATATAATAACAATTAAAAGAGAAAACAATTTTAAGAAAAATAATAATTACAAAGCCATATAAAAAAGGTATCTTCTTCTTCTTTTTTTCTTTTTTTATTTTATTTTATTTTATTTTTTATTTATACTTTCATACATATCTTTTCTTTCACTAATATATCCATATGTGAATTGTAATTTCCAAACAAGTTAATACCTATCAAAAATATTAACAAGCAGATATTGATATCATCTATCTCAAGTTAATAGCTAAATTGAAACTATCATATCAAAATATCAATAAAGACTTCTTTAAACTTTATTTTTGATAGCATTTACTAAGTTGGTGTTTTCTAGGAATACATTTTGTTGATTTAAGATGAGCTTGCTAATTTGAAAGATGGAATAATATCTTGTTAATTTTCAAAATAATTATAAACTATCCTAGTCACAAATATGGATGAGAACAATATTATTGAAAAGACTTGAAAGATGGAATAATATCTACGTAAATTTTCAAAATAACTGTAAATTATCCTAGTCACAAATGTGGATGAGAACAATATTATTTAGAGGGGTGTTTCTAATTTGGGAGGTGTGGTGGTGAAAATCATATTATTATCTTGATACATTTAACTCAAAAGCATGTTACATTAAACATATATGCTAGAAATGGTGAATGGAAATATATTCCATTAACTAAAAAGTTAATGGATAAAAAATGTGAAAGCCACAACGTGGCTAGTCCCTACCATGTTTTAGAAACATTATGGAGAGAGATTTGAAATGGCTCCAACCCTTTGCTCATTAACAAGTCATCATGCAACCCACTCATTACACCAGTCATCATGCAACCCACCACACCCTTGAATGCCACTATGCTCTCTTGGATTTTCAACTAGGTCACACAACAGCCAGGTTACTCTCATAACTCCACTTATTAAGAATGCCAAACAATTCAAGGCCATAGATAAGATTCCAAAAAAAATTGAAGCTTCATATAATAGCCATATCCTCTTATGCATTAATAACTATTATCTCTGCACACATACAGTCTAAGAGATCCAAATATGCAAATAAGAGGTTGATGCAATTGAAGGCTCTAGGTCACAAATTGAATACAGATGTTTGTAATTATCTATTGTGGAGTCTTTCCTAAGATGGGCAATGTATTATGAAATGAGGTATGGTAGAATTCCAGTGAACGTTGTTATCTTTGGGATTTTTATTGGGATTTTTTTGTAGGTCAGGGGACCTAATAATTGCTCTGGATAAGATAAATGAAATTAAGAAAAATACATCTTTTCCAGGCTCAATTATAGCAACATTGGTGATCAATGGGCTCCGTTGGGGCACTAGAATTGAACAAGATTTCTCGGTGTTGGAGGAACCGAGGGAAAGAAGCTGTGAACCTGATTTCATTACCTATTACATTGTGACTGAAGGTCTGACTAAAGCTCTTTGCATGGCAGATAGATTAGATGAATTCACCAGATTTTGAAACATAAAAGGAAACATACTATTGTGCCTCAATTCTGAGTATAGGGATTACATATTTGCACTCGTTTCAGCTTAGAAAATTAGGGAGGCGATTAATTTGGCACAATTAATCAGATGTTTCTAATATAACATTCTCCATAACTTCTAGGAAAAAATTTCCTTCCTGTGTTCTATCTCAAGGATATTTGAGTTTCAGAGATAGTTCTATCTAGCTAAAGATTATAAATGTTGTTCAGTTAGTTTAGAACTGGAATTCATTCTTGTGCATTTACTACTTATTACACTGTTGTACTACATTTTTACCTCATTTATTTCTATTTTCGTAGAAAATTGGTTGTACTAAACTGCTATTGCAAACCATAAACTATAGTTTTAAAGTAAGTTCCCTCTACTCGGAAGGGCTAATTAAGTCTTATTATAATATTTCAACCCTAGAAATATAAGTAGTTTTATATATGATAATAAATAAAATTAGCAATTGCACTGAGAGGTACAAAGGAACACCGAAAGGAGGAGCCGAGAATATGGAAGGAAACTATCTCCTTGTGCTACATGCCAGGGTACATCATCAATGTCACCCTACACTGAAGGGAAAAAACTTTCTAACATCATGACCTAGGAACCATTGCAATCCTTGCAATAAAAAAGGGTTGTGTCAATGGATGCGATCTCTAATTGAGTCTTAATTTTCTATATAAAAGAGTCAGTGGTTTTCACTACTAGAAGTTTGATCCCTCTGAAGGCTTGATGGATCATTGAAATGAAAAGAAAGTGTAAAGGACCTAAATTGGATGTGTCTCTTGACTGTAAATCGATCCTTGAATCTAAAAATGGTGCTCCTAATAACAATGCCCCCTTTCTTTTGAGTTTACAAGCTTAATTTTTTTTTGCCAACATGGATCGAAATATTTTTCCCTTTCTCTTTAATTAACAAATATTAAAATTTATTTTTCTTCATTTTTGTTAATTTGAAAAGAATGCAAATTTTTTATGGCTAGGCTACAATATGGTTTTAAATTTTTCATTTGAGTGGATTATTATTATTATTATTATTGCTGAAGCAAGAGTCTTTCCTTCTATTTCAATAACCCAAAAGTAAAGTTACAATAAGTACAAAAGGCCTGAAAATCTCCAGGCCTACGAAACCAACGAGATCGTACTATCAAAGATGTGACCCACTAAACAAACTAAAGGACAAGCTAACCGATCAAATTGTCCCCACGATTACAAGTTGATCCAAATTCAAAGTCTGCCATACCTCCCATCATTAACTCACAAAGATTGAACAAACTCGCGTCCCCACAAACTAGCCCGACCAGATCTAACCGTCGATTGCCACCGCAAAAAAGGACAGCTCGGAGATATATCGGAGAGACAAGATGCTAGGTCTTTAAGGCGCGATGAAGGGTGGTAAGACGACCCCCACCCCTGCCATGTTTTGAGAGCCGAGTGGAATCACTCTCAACGAACCAAAACCACTTACAATTTGTGAGCCTTGCGATCATAAGAAAACCGCTTAATGCCTGGTTTTCTGATCCGAAAGAAAATTGCCATGGAATATCCTTTGTGGGAGCGATCCAACCATTCAAACTGTTGAAGCTGACAATGGAGCTCACCGCTGAGACATTCTGTAATTGTAAATGTAACATTGTGTCGCCATTCAAGAAACGAAGGAGATAAGTTCCCTTACCCCAAAGGAAGTTATCCCCAAGCAGAGTAAGCCCGTTTTCAAAAAGCTAACCACCGAAATGAGTAAGAACAGGCATAAAGAGCTTTAATCATAGCCTTCCCCTTGTGCCCAAAAATCGAAAATTTCCTTGTCCTCTGCGGCTTGAGCATCGCAGAGAGCTTTTAGCCTGCTTGGAGGCATATCCTGCCATTTCATTTCGATCCTGCAATCTGGATTAGTCGCTCCTTGGTTGGCCAGTAGATCTACAAGTTTATTGGCCTTCCTCCGAACATGGTTGAAGCTAACCGTTCGTAGACTCTAGAGATGTTTTTGGATTCTTTGGTACACTTGTATAAGTCTCCATTTTTTTGAGAACCTTTAAGGCGTTGTTCCATAACTGATTTTCTTAACTGCATTTATAGAAATCTCGAAGTCTGCTTCGATGAGAACATTTGAGCTGTGATTGAGTTTAAGAAGCTCTAGACATTGTTCCAAAGCCATTAACATAGCCATGTTGTTGGTGTCTTTGCCTAAATTACAATGGAAAGTAAAAATTATTTTTCCTTCTTCATCTCTTAACACACCTCCATAACCTACAGTCCTCGGGTTGCTTTTGAAGCCCCATCAATGTTTCATTTCAGATAACCTTTTGGTGGAGGATGCCAAAACTCCTTTTCCCTTTCCAACACTCTTTCTTTTTTGCTATGACCCTTGAGGATGATCTCATGCATTCCCAGCTGCTTGAGAGTACTCAATTCATGTGCAGTGGGAGGATTCGAGGGATAACTGTGCATAGTGGTGGAAACGGTCTACTTAATATGCTTTACGATCAATTCCATCAGGAAAAGAGGAGTAGTTTTTCATCCTTGAAAATTATTTTATTCCTCTCCTTCCAAACATTCCAGATAATGAAGCTGGGTGTCAAGGTCGAGACTAAATTAAGGATCTCATACTCTGAAAAGTTTTTTCTCCACTTGTTCAGGGTATTAATAATTCTTCCTTTGTCTTTGTCTGTCTATTGAAAAATGATGTTGAAAGAATCCCATAACCAGGTGGTATAGGTGCAGTTGTTGAGAATATGCTCCATTGTCTCCTCTTGAGCCTCACATAATTGGCATCTAGAAGGCCCCATAACCCCCCTCTTCTAAATGTTCTCCCAAGTTAATATTTTATTGTGATGAACTAACCACATAAATAGTTTGATCTTCATCCATCCTTGGTGGCTCCAAATTTTTTGCCAAGAATTAGCCAAAACGCAAGGATCTAGGTTAAGGGTAATTCTTTTTGCTTCTTTGATATTAAAGATTCCTTCTTTGTTTTGGACCCATCTTGACTGATCCTGCCCATCTGTAACCAAGATCTTCCTCTGTTCTAATATTTGCATGAGTTCTTATGTTTTTTATTTTATGGGGTCATCTCCTCTGCATTCTATTTTCCTCCATCTTCTCCATTTCTCAGTGTCATGAGGAAGATTCCATAAATCCCTAACTTTTAATAGTCCTTGGAAATCAGTTTCCTGCTTGATGCTCATAAAGTCCTCCCTTAACAACATTGGTTCTTGTTGCCATTTCTCTTCCCAGAAGAGAGCTTGTTCTCCTGCTCTGATTTCCCAAAAGTTGTTGTTTTGTACTAGGCTTCTGTTATCCCAGGCTTTATTCCAGATATGAGAGCCTTTTATGTTCCCTGACATTTTGATAAGTTCACTCGTTTTCCAGGAGCTTGCATGTTTTACTTTCTAGGTTTTAGCCCAATGCGCCTCTGGTTCTTTAACCCATCTCCACTAGAGTTTGGCTCCTAAAACACTACTTAGAATCTCCTGATCGTCTAAGCCTAGGCCTCCATGACTTGTGGGTTTACATATTTTATCCCAAGAAACAAGGGCCCATTTCTTTCTGGTTTCCTCCTTGCCCCAGAGAAAGTCTCTCTGAATGTTCCTGAATTGTCGTAAGATCCCTTTGGAAGCTAGCAGGGCTGATAAAAAGAAAATGGGGATAGATTGAAGAATTTCCTTCATCAAAATCATTCTGCCAACAAGGTTCAACACTCTAAAATTCCATCTTTTAATCTTGTCTTGCATCTTGTTGAGCACCGGTTCCCAAATACTTTTGTGCATTGGTTTATCCGTAAGGGGGATTCCCACATACTTTGAAGGGAGGACCTCCCTTTGGAAGCCCAAAATTCTGGAGATGTTCCTTTGAATAACAATGTTAGTGTTAAAGAAAAAAAAAATTATTTGGAGAGATTGACTTCCATACCTAAAGCCGAGGCAAAGTCATTTAAGATTTTTTTTGTACGCTGTAGCTTCCTTGACTATGGGGATACCCTACAACATGGTGTCATCCACAAATTGTTGATGAGTCAAGGCTTGGCCGTTCTCCATTAATTGTAGGCCCTTGATCTTTCCTGAGACTTTAGCATGTTTAATGGTTCGTCCCAATCCTTCCATCATGAGGATAAAGAGAAAGGGAGAGAGTGGATCTCCCTGCCTAAGGCCTCTGTAAGGAGTGAAGATCTCCAAGGGTGAGCCATTCACTAGAATTGAAAAGCTGGGTGAAGTAACCAAAGCCATAACCCATCTGATCCAGTCATGATCAAACCCAAAAGCAGAAAGGACCTTTTTGATATAAATCCAGTTCACCTTGTCATACGGTTTTGCAATGTCTAATTGCATTATCATACCGGCCTGATTTTTGCTAATGAGAGAATGAACAACCTCGTGGGCTTGAATAATATTATCCAGGCTTTGCCTTCCTTCCACATAACCAGACTGTTCCCCAGAAATCAAAGAAGGAAGAAGAGGTTTGAGTCTGTTGGACAAGATCTTGGAAATAATTTTCTAAACAACATTGCACAAAGCAATGGGCCTGAACTTATCAGGAGTCAGGGCTGAGTCCTGTTTGGGGATCAGGGAGACGAAGGAGGTGTTGAGGGATTTCAGAGTGGATCTGCTTCTTCTGGAATCCTCTATCACATCCAAAATATCTTGTTTGACAACATTCCAGCAAGCTTTGAAAAAGTCAACATTAAAAACATCTGGACCTGGGGCTTTGCCATTCTGCATATCTTTGATCACCGTACTAACCTCTGCTTCGGTTATTGGTTTTCTCAGGTTAAGTTATCTTCCCTAGACACCATCTTGGGAATATTCTTTATAATTTCCTTAATGTGTTGGTCTCTGTCTAGATTATTTTCATTTGTGATGCCTCTGAAATGTTGAACCATCACAGCTTCAATATTCTTGTGAGAGGTCTGAAGCTCCCCATCTTCATTCAAAATTGAGGAGATTTTATTGTGCGTTCTATTTGATATGGTGGAACGGTGTAAAAATTGAGTGTTTTTCTCACCTTCTTTGAGCCATTGAACTCTTGACTTTTGTCTCCAAAATATTTCCTCCTGTTTTCATAAATTCTCCCAATCAAGGTTGTGTTTTTCAGCTTGCTCACTTTTGGTTTTATCAAAACCATCTGTGATCATAGCTTGATTTAGTTCCTGCATTTTGATCTCAACTGATTTTTTGTTTACCAAAATGTTACCAAATTCCTTCTTGTTCCATTCTTTGAGTTTGATTTTTATGTTCTTTAGTCTTTTATGGAGGAGGAGCTTTTTGGAGCCCTGAACCTGTAGATATTTGGACCACCATTTCTCAATGTTGTTGATGAAATCTGGGTGGGAGAGCCAGATATTCTCAAATTAGAAGGGTCTATTCCTGGGAGCATCAATTCCCTTGATTTCTAATTGAATCGGCCAGTGATCAGAGCCTCCAAATGGGAGAACACTTGCAGATATTTCTGTATTTTTGAGCATCAGCTTCTCGAAGATCAAAAATCTGTCTAACTGGAGGCAACCTGAGGATTACCTCATCTTTTGTTGTTCCAATTAAAAATACTGGTATGCATTTCAAAGTCAACCATTTTCATGTTTTCTGTGAAAGAATTGAATCTTGATGAATCTCTACTGAGGATTCTAGTGCCTCCTTTTTTTTCCGAAAGAGATTTAATCATGTTGAAGTCTTCTCCATTGACCCAAGGGATTTCTTTATGTCTGCTTCTAAGATCTACCAGGGAGTTCAGAAATCTAAGTTTCTCATCTATTCTCTGAGGACCATAGACATTCGTAACCAGGAAGGTCTCTGACATCCCCATTGGTTGAATGATAGCTGATAAGTAATTTCTCGTTGCCTCCGCATCTACAATGCTGACTTTTTGGGGGTTCCAAAGAGTGAGAATGCCTCTCACTGTGTTCTCTGCTTTGACTTCTAGAACTCAAATTTACTGAGCCATTTGTTATGGATTTGTTTTATTTTCTGAATGGAGCATTTTGTTTCTTGAATGAAGATTATGTCCAACATTGCTAGTTTCATTATGTTACTTAGCATTCTTTGTTTTCTTTTACTACTTAAACCTCTGATATTCCAGGATATGAACCTCATAATTAAAGATTTGTAAAGGAGTAACTGGTTAGATCTTTCATCTTAGCCGAATCTATCATTAGATTTCCGCACTCCATCAAGAGCTCATTTTGGTTTTTTCTGCCTCTCTTCTTTCCTGGATTTCTGGTGGCTAATCCTAGATTTAGTTTCATTGTTTTCACCCCTCTGAACTCCTGTTTGTGGATGTTTTTACCTTTCTCTAGTCCTCGTTCTTGATTTTTCCATAAAAACAACTCCTGTATTCCGTTGCATTCTTCTTGAGGTAGATAATCTATTCCTCCTTTGGTTCCTTGCATCAGGAATCCTTCTAGATCCAAGTTTTCCTTGTCGAGTATTTCTTGTAGTTCGTGATCTTCCAGATCTGTTTCAATTTGGGTCATTTCCTGGTCCATTTCCATTTTTGTTTCACTTCTCATGGCTTCTTTTTGGGAGTCAATGTTCGAAGAATGATTTGTGTCCTCTTTTTTTTCTTTTTCTTTAGCATCTTCCTCCTGATATTGATTCCCTTTTGTGGTTTCTTCAGGCTCTTCTAACACTTGAAACTTATTCTGAATACCATTTTTCCCCTCAATATGTTGTTGCTTTGATCCTTTTTTTCCTCCCCTTCCTCTACTAGCCACTTTCTAAAAGCTTTCAGTTTCCTTCGTTGGATTAAGTTTTTCTTTGTTATCTTCTTTGCTGAAAGGGCAATCTCTTAAAAAATGCCCATGTTCGTGGCATCTTCGGCATCTGAAGGGGATATGTTCGTAGTCTATCGTCTGCACCCACTCCTCATCAAAAACTTCCAAGATAACTTCATCTGGAAGTGCTCCTAATAGATCAATTTCCACACAGTTCCTAGCAAAGGAGGTATATTTTCCCCTTCTTGTGGCTTCAGTAGCTTTGACATAGCGTCCTAGTTTATTGCCAATGGCTGCCAACGATTCAGTTTGTCAATAATCTAGAGGTAGAGAGTAGAGCCTTACCCACACAGGAACTAAAGAGAAAGTCTCCCTCTTTGGGACAAAGTTCATTCTCCAAGGTCTCATATAGAGACCTGCAGCAAAAAAATAGGGTCCTCCTTCGAATATTTTGTCTTTATCTTCGATGTTAGAGAACACTACTATGAAGAATCCTTTTGACCCAAGATGTGGGTCAATGCTTCCTTTGAGCTTCTAATGATACTTGATCCACATCTGTAATGCCTTTTCAGTGGGCCATAGTCCCATGAATTTACAGATAATGGCGTAGGTTCCCATATGTTCCCTGTGCTCCTGCAGAGCAGGATCATTTAATATTACTCGAGGGGTGATTTCTACTTTTGGTTTGCAAGGTCCTTTTTTTTTTGTCTCTTGAACCTAGACTTTTGTCTTCTTCCTCTTTGTCCTTTGTGCTGCTATTTTCTTTTGTTCTGGTCCCATCTGTTTCCTTTTCATTGTCCCTGTTTTTGTAGTTCAAACCGCCTTTACTATTTCCAGTTGGTGATTTACTTCTGCTGGCCACTACATCTTTGTAGGAGGGAGTCGAGCTCCCTCTATTGCCACTCTCCATTAGAATCGAACTCTACTCGCTATGGTAACCCTAGTCGTTGTGTTTCTCCCGCTCGGTTCCCCTTTCCAAAAATCAAATGGTGGCTAAGGTTGTTATCCTGTTTGTTCTTTCTTGTTACCACACGAATAATCTATTATTATTATTATTTCAGACAATGAATATTATTCAAAATTTTCCTTTTACGAAACAAATATATAAAAAATTAGTTTTATTTACTTTTTCATTTTTTTAATAAATATTCAAAAGTTTATTTTGAGATAATCAATAAGTTAGGTTTTTTTTTTCTTAAACCTATCTAATTTTGAGTTAACTAATAATATTTCAATTTTTCTTTAACCTAATAGGTACTATTCTTATTGAAAGAATTCATATCATGTTTTTTAGCAAATAATATTTTTTTTTTTTTGTTTTTGCCTTGAAAAGTATGTAAAAATACTATGGCCAAATTACATGATGGCTTTACAAATTTATTTGACTTGGGAATGTTAGTCATTCAAATTGAGAGCAACACAACACTCTAAGCTAGACATTTAAGTTCGTATTCATAATTGTAATTTTTTAGTTTTAAGAGCATTGGGAATTAGAATTTTGTAAATATAAACAATTTTGATAATTATTCCATTACAATTTTGAGAATTCTTTTAAGGAATTAATCAGTTTTATTCAGAATATTGTATATATAACAAAATAGCTCGAATGGTTAGATCAATCAATAAAACCATCTCCATAAGCAATTTTTCTCATGGCAGACCATGGGTCAAATTCTTCAACCCCCTAGGTTACCATCCACTTTTGAGATTGGCATTTGAGCTACCTTCCATCCAAATATTTTGAGGAATAGGAGGGGATCCCTTAAGATTTTTATTGGAAAAAAATCCCTAAGGGTAGCTCAATCAATTGAACTATTCATCTAATGTGTATTACTAATGGGTAGGACATATGTTAAAATTTGATTAAGTCCCTCTACAATGTTGACCACTATTATGAATGATAATTGAGTCATTGTCCATCTATATAGTCAAGAAGAGGATGAGACACCTTGAGGTTTCCTTATAAAAGAGTCAATAAGATTGGCTCAATCAACTAAAATATTCACCCATTGAATGTTAATGATTGGCTAAACTATTCACCCAATGAATGCTAATGATTGGTATGCCATAAGATCAAATCTAGTAAAGTCCCTTTAGCTTCTCGAGCACTTTTATAGTTGGTGTTTGATATGTTGACCATATTGATATTTGAGGAACCTAGAGGGTGGGTGGTGGATCCCACAATGTTTTCCTTTGAATATGTAACAACAACAATAAAATAATAAATCAATTGAATCATCTACCTAAGGCATGCTACTAGTAGGAATGTCATTTCTTCAAAATAAAGCTTGCCACAAGGCCTTTGGTTATAGTCTAATTAATGTTCAAATTTACCAAAGACTTATTGGGTTACTAATAACTCTTATGGTTGGTGCTTAAACAACTCCATGTCTAGATATTTCAGGAATATTTGGGGTCAGTTGGGGAGGGAGGGATGTGGTGGGATCCTACAAACTTGGCCATTTTCATGAATAAGTTGCATGAGAGATAAGGAAATGATGGATTGGACCCCACCACACTGCGACCCACCTATTCATGATCCAACCATTAATAGATAAGATGAAATTCTTGATGATATACTCCACGAAGACATGCAATTTATAAATGGTTCCCCTCCATGATTATATTTCTTGTGGTCATTTAAACATTTATTAAGTTATTATTTCTCAAAACAACCACTTTTCCTTTGAATAATAGTTTCATTATGTTTCGAATAAACTCATGGCCTATGGAATTTTAAAATTTTGGATATATCCTTCGAAGAGTTACTTGATGTTTGATTGTTTTTTTAATGATGGTTCGTACAGGTGGTTCATTAAAAAAATATATATACACATGTTTTATATTAATAGTAGGAAGAAAAAAACAATTTTAAGGAAAAAAAATTACAAGATCACATAAAATAATAACTTGTTTGGTATATTTAATAAGCTAAACTTTCATATACATATTTTTGATATATTTAATAAGCTAAACTTTTATATACATATTTTTTATTTCATTGATATTTCCATATGTGAATTGTAATTTCAAAACAAGTTATCTAATTGATTTCATTTATGCCGATCAAGAATTTTAGAAAACACATATTGATATTATGTATGCAAAATTAATATGCCTCTATTGAGATTATCATGATTAAAATATCTATAAAAAGTTTTTAATTTTGAATTTCCATAACATTCACTAATGTGATGTTTAATTTTTAGTGTCATTTTTTCTTAATTTAAGATTGGATTGAGAGATTGAGAGATGAACAAAAAAAAATGAAAAAGTTACTATTATCTTGTTACATTTGTTGTTCTTGGTACGGCTCAAAAATATGTTATATATTTTATAATAAAAATTGTAAATATGTTATATCATTTATAATAAAAAATGTAAATAAAAATTATATTCTATATAAAATATAAAGATAAATTGACAAAGTCTTGTTACTTTAGTCATTTATACTAAAATTGTAAATGTAAAGATATACTCTATGTAAATTATAAAGATAGATTAAGAGAAGGTCCGTACTTAACAACAAACTAGACTCTCATTTCTTTTAAGAAGAAGTTTTATTTAAAGAGTAAAAATAAAGCAAAGTCCATCAATGTTCTTGGGACCAATTTATATGTTCTCAGAAACAATGTCAAAATAAGGTAACAAGATGGAGTAAATTTGGGATGACAACGCATTTTGAAGTTTTTGCTAAAAAAAGTTCCATCCAATTCTACGAAAGTTTCGTATAAATTGATATTACTGACTCTCCGTGCAATGAAAAAAAA
Source organism: Pinus taeda (assembly GCA_000404065.3). NCBI lineage: Eukaryota > Viridiplantae > Streptophyta > Pinopsida > Pinales > Pinaceae > Pinus > Pinus taeda. Next base: position 91,115 of record APFE030367595.1, read on the forward strand.
GTGTAAAGGACCCACATTTGATGTATCTCTTGACTGTAAATATTTATTAAAAAACATATATTGTAAAATCGTTTTTCTATTTGAAAATTAAGAAATTACAACCTTGAGATGATGCTCGGAAAGAAAAAATCATAAATTTTGTAGATATGAAAATCCAAGTTGAGAATTTGTGATAAATTTAGGGCATCAAATTCCACTATTCCGAGACACTATCGATATGATCCTAGATTGGATTCCCCTTGATCCACACGTGGAATGCTTGAATATCCACAATTCTTTTGATAAGAATAAGTATATGCTTGAATTTCCACAATTCCTTTGATAAGAATAAGTATTCCCTTTAAAGAAACATCATCCATCACCATGGTGATCAAAATCAAACTACTAAACACGATTTGCAACGCAACAAATTTCAAAGGCTGCAATTGTTTCATACAGCTTCACACTCTGGGATAAACATTATGATATAACACATTAATATGGCATTCACTATAAGCGAGAGAGGTCTGATCCGATAGGGAAGTTGCATGTGGGTAATTGTGACTCATTTTGAATTTGTCAAAAGAAGGTTTCTCTTCCATTCTACACGTTTTGTTTTACAAAAGTTCTATTCATATCCTTTATGGTTTGGATGTCAAGAATGGTTATTGACACTTTCAACATGGTTAAGTTTACCAATAAAGAGAAGAAATTGTTACCAGGAACGTGTTGTGCTTTTTGTTTTTTTTTAAACCATGATGAATCTAGTGATTTGGTAAGGTGAAAGATTAAATTTATGCGGCTTAAAATAGATTAAAAATTATTTAGTCAAAAGCGAACTTGACAACAAATTGTTATTAGGTTAGGTTTTGGTTTTTTTCTTTTTTTTTTTTTCCTTTTTACTATGTTGAATTGATAAATTGTTAAAGTAACTTGGCTGAATAAATTGTTATGAGGGTCATGTTTTGTGTTGTTTCTTTACCATGGTGAATCGATAACTTGTTAGAGTAATCTCGGTGACGCTGAATATCAGATCAAGTGGAGGGGGTAACATCCCATTGTTCCAACCACTAAATTATCCCACGAGGAGATGATGGTCATGCTTTGTTAGCTCTTTAATGATGGACACCCTATGTTCTTGCATTATCTTTTAATGATGGATGCCTTGTGTTAAATCTTAGACGGTAAAGATTTGTAGTCCATCTAGTATGGTCTAATATGGTTACATTAAATTACCATTGGAATTTTGGAATCAAGTCATTTTGTAGTAATTAAGTAAGTTGGAGATATTTATGAGTTTTGAGAAGGATTTATATAAGTTAGCTTTAAAAATTGTGAATATACTAGTTGAACTAGATTACTGTTAGGTCTTCTAGATTGTATAAGAGTAAAGGTGAGTAATCTTATCTTTCTCCAAACTTCTAGGTTACAAGGTTATTTTATTCATTGCAATTTATATCATCATTATGGTCACATCAAGAAGGAATCCTCTTTTAGAAAAACACACACAAGTGAATGGTTTGTAAAAGGAAGGGTATTGAATTTGGTAACATGGATAAGCTCTATACATAGTCAAGTGTATTTGTAATGTTAGTGGTGCACAGGTTTAGGTCATTTGTGATGTTATTGTGCAAATATTAGAAAAATGTATGCTAACCACTAATAGAATTCTCTTCCCTTCAAATACCACACTTATCTCAGAGGTCACACTATTGAAAGTCATAAATCATTTAGAAGAGATCAGTAGAGGCACCCATGGACATTGCCTTTGTTCCAAGATATGAATGTTGAATTTTCTCACCATTAGCTCCCTCTTTCACCCATCAATTTAAGTTGTAATATGAATGTAGTCATAGATGCATGAGTGAATTTTGGCATTATGGATAAAAATGTGAAGTTGTCAATTGTTCACCAACACATCACAAAATCTAAGGGAGATATATGCTTAGGTAAGAAACCCCACATGTATAAAATTATTTTACCAATGTTATCATTTTCGGATATGCCTAGGAGGAGTTATGGTCAATTATATTAACATAAATATAGGTTAGAGAATGACATGAGGATTGTTTCTAGATTAGCGTGAGGTAAAAAAATGGCTAGGCCTCTAAGTAAATGTTTGTAGTGAACAAACATATTTATGCGATCACATGCATCATGACCACAGGGATAGAAGCTCATCTAAGGGTATGCACACTACTAAAGAAAAAAAAAAAAGAGTTGTATCTAAACTGCCAACATGGATCGAAATATTTTTCCCTTTCTCTTTAATTAACAAATATTAAAAATTGTTTTTCTTACTTTTTTGTTAATTTGAAAATTATGCAAAATTTTTATGGCTAGGTTACAATATGGTTTTAAAATTTTCATTTAAGTGGATAATTTTTTCGCCTTGAAAAATATGTAAAAATACTATGGCCAAATTACATTATGGCTTTAGAAATTTCTTTGACTTGGGAATGATAGTCATTCAAATTTAGAGCAACACAACACTCTAAGCTAGGCATTTAAGTTTGTATTCAGAATTGTAATTTTTTAAGTTTAGGAGCATTGGGAATTAGAATTTTGTAAATATAAACAATTTTGATAATTATTCCATTACAAATTATAATTTGAAATCTAAGAGAATTAAAAATATTAATTATAATTGTTTTTTTGAGGTGGAATGGTTAATATAATTGAAAGGTTTAAAAAATTAAGAAAGAATCTTCCATTGATTAAACAATTTATTTAAAGAAATCAAGTAATTGCATTGAATTTAAACATTGCAATGGCTTATACATATCAATATTGGTAACGAAATACATTTTATTATCTCTGCAATTCCAGGGTATAATATATTGGTAATGTATAGACACTAAATGAACTTGAGGGTATAATATATTGGTAATGTATAGACACTAAATGAACTTGAGTGTTGATAAAAGATTAAATAATTAATATTGAAAGTTAACATTATAAAACAAATATAATTTATTTTTTTAATTCTATCGATTCCGGTTATGATTGATGCAATGAATTAGGGTCTTATTTGGTCATCATAATTTTCACCACCACTGTCAAATTATTTTCCTTTGTTGTCATACTTGTACTTATCATGCTATGTGTCATACAAGTACATGTCATACTAGTATAGAGAATAATCCATTCAAACAATCCATCCCAAACCTCCACCCTTGTCGATATGGCCATGACATTTTCTAATAGCAACAAAGGAGTCTGAACTAGTTATGTGGTGCCCTTGCTCAAATTCAATACCTTTCACAAGAAAAGGAAGCTTATGGGGACCAAACAAGGCATCCAAAGCCATTGAAGACTCCTCGTCGTTGCTTGTAATGCTCGACGCCAGATAATCAAAATGTTGATACCTTTTAACTGCCTTTGCTAAAATCAAACTTTTCTTCTTTCGTTGGTCAATACCAAACTCGTTAGCTGGACTTTTATAATTGTAGCTATCGACACAGTGATCCAAATATATTGTCTAGCAAGATTCAGAGATCTCACTAGCCCTAGTGTCTGAGTCTTCAACTTTCAAATATTGGAATGGACCAACGTCTCAGCTCTTCACATGTTGGATACATGAACGGTCTCTATAAAATTTCTTTCGTGTTGTTACATGAATGGTCAAATTATGTCATTTCTCACTTTCAATTTCTATAAATTCCCTTAGTTTGAGAAAGCTCAAAATACAGAAAATTCATGGGTTGCTATAGTCAATACAATACATGCACATCTGTCAACTTATTTCTCCAGACCCTCATTATTGATTCCCTAATATGTTTTTATAGGAGGTGGGACATCTGTCAACCTATTTATCCAAATCCTCATTATTAATTCACTAATAATTTTTCTAAGAAATGGCAAAACTTGTTAGAATGTGAAAAAGTAGTCATTAATAGTTTTTATTAATTGACTGCTATAAATAATATATTTTTGCTAAAATCTAAAATTTAGATCTCATTATAATATATTTTTGCTAAAATCTAAAAGGAAATGTCAATTATCATTATCATTTTTTAAATTGCATCCTATGCTTTTAATTTTTTAAAAGTAATTTTTCAAAATATATATATATATATATATATATATAATCAATTTCAATAACGCCATATACCTTCGTTAATAACATTTATTACTACTGCGTATAATTGAAATGTAACTATCATTTTTAAACGAAAAAAGAACACAGAATTTTGTACAATATGGAAATTAAGGCAGATATTTTAGGATATGCGACATGAGAAATGGTTAAAAAAGTAGAATATATGTGAAAGCACAAAATTTTTCACATTATGGTAAGGTGAATGTCTGTGAAAACAAAAAAAGTATCGTACATTACAGCAAGGTGAAGTAAATGTTGTAGACTATAGCGCTTGTATACAAAGGTAAAAATGATGATCTTCAAATCAGATTACGTAACCATATAATATCTATGACTATCTCTCATTGTATGAGAGGACAATTTTTGATAAGCATTAACTTTGTTGTTCTTCCTGTATATCTATGGAGACCTCTCGTTTAATAATCAAATAGTTTTAATTTTACATTCACAATATATACTTGTCCAAACCTTGGTTAGCTTTATGTTTTTAATCTGAGGATGTAGTATATTCTTTTTTGGTCATTAATATTCACTTTTCAATTTTATATTTAATGCACATCAAATTGACATTTCAGTTTATTTATGAAACGATGTTCGGCTCACTACTATAAATTTTCTTACATATTTTATTATATAATTTAAATTAACAAAATAAATGATATATTAAACTATCATGATATATAGAAATACTTTAGTTAATATTGTGGTTAAACTTCACATTTATGTTTTATTTTAATTAATTAATTTTTTTGTATTGAAATTATTAAGATAAAATTATTATTTTAAAATGGAAAAATTTATTTTGGTAAAAAAAAACTACTTTTAAATAAAATATAATGTTGAATTTGATTAAATTTTGTTTTAACTTTTTTAATAATTTTAAATATTTTAGAAATTAATTACAATTTTAATTTACTAAATTATTAAATTTCAATAATAGTAGTAATAATATATTTTATTTTATTTTAAATCATAAAATCATCACTTCTAAGACAAAGTATATAAAAAGAAAGATATCACAATTTATGTTGAGTATAGGTTTAGTAACATTCACATTAACCCTACTATAAAGTATTCATAAGTTATAAGATGGACAAATTCATTCTTCCATATATATGGTACCACCAAGACATAAGTACTTTGGGCAACTTTATCTAAATAATAGATTACATTTTAAGCCTCTTATCATTTCAAACAAGAAAGTATGACCCCATTAGCATTGATTGTCCCAACTATAAGGTATGCTTATGTTGCAAGTATGATAACTTCGTGTACATGACATATAACCCTATGCCAAATTAGACACATAAGTAAAGTGTGACCTTGGAAAAAGATTTCACTTAAACAACAATTTTCGTTAACAATCCAACCACAAACAATAATTAACCAAGGAGATTTAGTGGCCCATGGGGGAACAAAATCCAAAAGATTCCAGATGAATTCAAAAGTCCCATGTTATGTTAGAACACGGGTCTAACAGAACTAAACTAACTTAAACATGGAGTGTGTCTTAGAGGCCAACGTGATTAACATACACCTCCCCCAATATGTGGTCTCCCTATATAGGTATGGTCTTGGATCAATTTCCTAAGTGCCTGATTGGGTACATGCAAGTTTTAAATGCATTATTTTACTACTTTGATTCTCAATGTACCTCAATTCAATGTATGCATATTACTCCATTTATGGTTGACTCTCAAAGCACCTCAGTTTAGTGTATTTTTTATTGAAGTACATTAATTAAGAAAGAATTAGGATTTGATTCTTAAAGCACCCATGGAAATCTTAATAAGATCTATTAATTATTGTTTATCCTTAGATCTTACCACTAAGAGGGCTCTAGTGTTTTTCCTATTCAAGTAAGCAATTTTTTTCCTTTGAATAGAAAACCTTAATGTAGTGATAGACAAACAAAACTCTGCAACAAAATACAACATATTTGTAATTCATAATCTAAATCTAATTTTAATTATCATTGTACAACAAATTATAAAGTTAAAAAACTTTAGTTAATTTTACATAAATATATAATAAAAACATTTAAAAAATTCTAAATATAAGTAGTCTCTCTACAACTATTACTTCTATTTCCGTGAGATATATTATGGTGATATTCCAATATTTATTTATTTTTATTTTTTTAAATAAAAACCAATCGTATTATCATTAAAGTAAATTATACAATTAATCAATGTATAATTAATTTTTATTGCTTGAAATTTATTGTAAAAAAAATAACTACTTTGATTCAAGATTTTTAAACAATTATTGATTCACGTTTTTTAAGCAATTATTGATTAAGTTTTATTAATTTTTATAATTATATAAATTAAATTATAAATAAATATGGAAAATAATTTGATGAGTGTATTCTTACATTATAACTAACATTTCATGTTCCAACTTAGATATTTTTGTGAGTGTGGAAGACACTTGGTTTTACCACATTACAAGTATGAAAATGTTTCAATTTAACATCATAATTTTGCATTATGATTTTTATACTTCCAAAACTTTGTGATTTTGTAAAATGATTTGGTCACGAGAATATTAGCTATGAAACAACTAACTTAAAACAGATGATTAATTGAAGGTTAATACAATCAAATTCAACGTGCCCATAAAATTAAAAACTAAGGTTTATGCTTTGCCCAATATTATTATTACATCTCTCTCAATCACCCTTAATGAAAGTTTCTTTTTTTACTCTAATTTAACTATATTTAAACTAAGTGAGAATATATACAATGTAGCCCTTATTCAAATATAATTCATACTTTTCAAAATTCAATAATTATACAACTTTATTTATATTTCGAAAAGTACAAAGCTTTACTTCGAAGCCAATTTTCTAGATTCCATTCGAGTTCGCTGAAATCTCTTTTTCCCGCATGATAGAAATTGTGAGCATATATCTTTCATTATGTAAAACCTGTTTCTTCAAAAATAATGTCACTCACGATGGTTGTTACTCATTTTGAATTAATTGGCACTTTTTTTCTACACATTTTGTTTAAGAATAATTTTATTCACTTCCTTCATGGTTAAGTTTTCGAATATTTTTAATGTGCACGGTTCATTTTGTTTCGTGTCTGATTTGGTGATATATATTTTATTTGAAACTTTTGGTGGGATATTATAACTAGTAATTGCATCACATATTACAAAGGAAACACCATAAGGCATAAATTCAAGAAGCATTGTGACATATAAATAATCATTGAAGATAAATATTAGTAAACAAAATGCGTTTCAAAAGTAGAAGAGAAAGAGAAAATACTTACATTATGCCAAATAGATCGATTCTATAACTTTTCCAACATAGATTGACTCTTAATCTTGAAAGATGGTCTTTCAAGTTCCAATAGCAAATATTTGATAGATTTTGAAAAAATATAGGTAGTAGAATCAGATAAGATAAATAAAATAATATTAATTCATGAACAATATGATGCCTATCTTTCCAAATCTAAATTTGCATCACAACGTCACAAATTTCAGACATTATCACATATTAGATGAAAATGAGCGAGACATCAACTCTCAATTATTCATAAATTTTGGTGTAAAATTTGCAACTTTGACGGGAAAATCTAGTGCAGTGTGGTTCATGATGTTCAATGTCTCCAATGTTTCCTCAGAGAATATTATCTCTGAAATTGTAAAGAAACATTTTGAATTGCACTGACACTAGTAATAGACTATTTTAGTATTTTGAGTTTCCCCCTTAACAGTACAAGGTTTACATCTCATGGTGGCCAAAATTCTATTATGTATTAGAACTTCTTGTATATACCATTGATTTATATTGACAATCACAACAAACCATTATAACAATTTACATGGTGACGGGCCCTCTACATGGTTGAAGACATTGATTATTCACACAATCCAATGTACCACCAACCACTTATAACCAACTCAAAACTACCCAATAAAAAAAACAATAACAATGAACTATCCCTAATGCCAAGTGAAGTAATACAATGTGTAAAATATGAATTAGAAACAATAATAATAATAATAAACAGAACAAAACAAAACAAAAACTTCAAAACTTGTAAAATGTGAATTAGAGACGACAACAACATAAAAAAACTATGCTATTGATCACCTTGGCACATAAAACTTGAATGAACCAATTTGTCTAAAAAAACACACAAATATTGTTAAAACAATAAACTCTCATTTACAAATCAAATAGTAATATTTCACTTTTCTTCTTTATTTTTCCCACAGATTTCAGCCATAATCAGCTGACCAACACTCTTCTTTGTTGAATCCATAGACTTCAGCTTTCAACCACATAGCACAACTGAACTAAAAAATAATTCTAGACATTTGTCCTTGATTTAAGCGCATCAATAACACTCCTATAGCATTGGAACTCAGAAACTATATTAGCTATTGGATTTGAAGCTCAAATTTGAATCTATCCTAGCCCCTTCGTTATATAAGAATGGGCAGATTCCAAACTCGGATTTGAAAGTCATCTACGCTCCTCCCAATCATTGGCTGTAACGTTACGTGATAAAAAAAATGATGCTTGCATTTGCGTGCTGATAAAATTCGTCATTCCATGGAGAAAGTCAACTAATTTCACATTTTGAATGTTGTGTCTTCATATTTTTGCATTGTTATTACCGCTAAATAAATAACCAACGACTAAGTCGATTTGTTTAGTTTAGTTAGATGGTTGTTGACAGATCATTTATTTCTTTTCTCTGGTACAACTTGTTTTAATTAATTGATAAAACTTAGACAGCCGGAAGGACACCGCTGTTGCGGATTGCTCTAACTTTTCAACTAGTCAAGATTTATAAATATACGATATAAAGTTATACTACCAATTGTTCTAAAAAGTACAGAGAGAAGTCAAGATTTATAAATATACCATATAGAGTTATACTAGCAATTGTTTTAAAAGGTACAAAGAGAGACTGATAAGATTATTAAATTGGAATTGCTAAATTTTTCTAGAAGAGTTAGTTGGTTTGTGGAAAACCTTGTTTTCTTGCACTGGATCATTGTGCAATTACTTTTCAGGAACACATTGAATGTCTTATTTCATTTTAGAGTAAGTTAATTGCCCAAAATCAAGAGGTTAAGTTAATTACCCAAAATCAAGAAACCTCTATAGATGGCCAAGCATATACGAAGAATACATCTCATTTATATGCAATACCAAATCCATCTTTTCTTTTCTCTGAGTAAAATTTCAAAAGCATGAACACATGCCATTTCATATACACAATAAACCCAACTTCTGAAATTTCAATGCTTGGATGCATTCCATTCAAAAAAATATCAAAAAAAGAAAAAAGAAAAACATAAAACATATAACAACTCCTGCTTTCAAATGCTCATGTTGCTTTGATGAAGAACTTTACTCACCTCCACATGCATGTTTCTCATGATATCATTTGCAGTAGTGCTTTTGCTTCGAATCTCTTTAACCTCCACATGCTTGTTTCTTATGATATCATTTGCACTAGTGCTTCTGCTTCAAATCTCTTTAACAAGATAAGGTGTCATGTCCCCAGTTCAAGCATTTCACATTAGAAGATGTTTATCCATTATTAATATTCACATTAGAAGATGTTTGTCTATGATTATTAATACAAAACATGCAGGTCCACACAAAGAACCTAAAACTATTACATCATTTCACATTAAATGATGTTTGTCTATGCTTAATAGTACAAAACAGGCAGATCATACCAAGAACCTAAGACTATTACATCCTTCATTAAAAAGGGTAGATCTTTTAAAATCAACAAAATTTGGTAAAAATTTGCCCAGGTAAGGGGGAAATGATCCAAATTTGTAATTAGATTTTTTATGTTTAACTTTTGTTCTTTTAGTCTAATGCTTTGTGCTTTTTTGATAAACATCGTGTTACTGATACAAAATTAGAAAGCAAATGATGTTAGGTGCATGACATAAATTAAAAGAGCTTTCAGGCGCATTACAGAAATTAAAAGAGCCTTAGAATTTCGTAAGTTTTCCTTTCTGTCAGAACCTTTACCCTTCACCAAACAAATATTTATGGGAATTGGGGAGGGAGTAGCCTGCCTTCAAAAAATTATCTTCAGCTGTTTCTTGATGATAGAAAACTGTGGGTATTGCAACAAAGACGACTGATCTGCCACTATTGTTGAGCAGTGAAAGCTATAACTGGGGCATAAAGAATTCTGATGTCATCCAGCTCAGCTTTGTTATTGCATTGTGGAAACTACACATTTACAAAAATAGAAAATTGAAAATTACAATCCCCAAGATTTGGTTGCAACAAAAACATAGAAACTTAATTTTTTGAAAAACTTCATAGCGTTACCAGTTCATTTAACATCAAGACCATGGAAATCAACAATTACGAGGTTGAATAATCTTACCTTGCCAATGTTATTCTCATGTAGCTGAAGCCACTTTCTAATACAAGACATGCCAAACATGTGTCCACAAGCAAGGGAGCTGCATTTTCATTTTTCAATTGTCAGTCTTTGGATATTTGAAAGCTCTTATAAAATGAATAAAACATTTTGATGCAAGGAAAAAATAATTTATATGATTTCTAATAACAAGACATAAACATCAAACAAACAGAAGACTACTAGTACGGACAGAAGCTGGTCGCTTCACTCTTGAAGAAACAACTTAGGAAAGAGAGAATTGGGACAATCAGTCATGGAAAACAAAATCGACAGTGAACTCCATCCCTAAAGAGTTCTATGCAAAGGTTTACTCTCACATGATTATTTGTTGCAACTAATATGATACTGAGATTTTGTGATGAACTCTTCCCTCAAGAGTTCTATGCAAAGGTTTACTCTCACATGATTATTTGTTGCAACTAATGTGATACTGAGATTTTGTGATGAACTCTAACGTAACTTCACCACAATAGGCTGTGTGACCAGAAAATCTGAGCCTTGCTTTGCAGGAATCTTCCTTTCAATGTAAAAAGCATTTGCAACATAATGATTTTTTGATAATAGGAAGCTATTTTCAATTTTAAAAAGGACAAGATTATTTAGGCTGCTCTATTGGAGATTATGGTGTTTCAGAATTGTAATGGTTGACAAACTAGACATGAAAAGGATAATCTCTATTTTCATTTCTTTTGAGATACACATCAAATTATAAAGAACACAGATGTAAATTTCTTACAAGTTGAAAGCTTATACCTCCTGCAACACTCTCTATGTTTTTATGACAATTTGTGGCTTCTACACATAACCAACTTATACCAACGTTTCAGTGATTTTCTTTCCCAAAAGCATTAGAAGTACTGATTTCACTCATTATCAAGATTATATGTCGTATACATTATTTTAATGATTAAAAGTAGTGTTCAAGTCTTTGAATGTCAAACAAAACATTGCTTGACTTTGCTAATAGTTTTGAGTCTTGACACAACAAAAAGTAGAATGGCCTTTCTCAGTGGCATTATTGCACATACCATATACGGTGATCCCCTGCAGTTGTCCACTCCTCCATACAAATAGAACAATGCAGAGCCTCAGCATCACTTGTAAGAAGTAAATGACTTCAATCACTTGTGCTCTCATCTCCACTCATATGAGAACTTTTTCCCTTGTTACTGATTTGTTGACAAGGTTCCACTGTTGACTGTTGAGCCTCTGGACTAATTACCAACATACACTGATCAGTTTTTAACTGACGTTTTACTTTCCATTGCTGCCTCAATTCTTTAATCAGCCTTTGTTCTCCAAACATAGAGTTTTCTTCTTGTTTCAGTTCAGGAATAGTTGTCAAAGTAGAACGAACTTAAGCCGTTTCTTTCTCAGCTTCCATCTTTGACAAATATTTTTCTCTCTCTCTTTCTTCTCAAAGCTTCCTAACTTTTCTTGCAGAACTTGGACAGTTCCCCGCAAACAACAAATAATGTTTTCTCTCTGTTTTATTGCTAAGTTCTTCTCCAGTTTCACCTGTTTCAAAGCCCTACCCCTTTCTACAAATGTTTTTGATATGTCAGCGTTTTTTTCTTCTGCCTTTTTCTTTTCTTCAGTTACTTTTCTCAAGGCATCTACCGCTTTTTGTAGATAGTCCTCCCTTTCTTGCAGCTTCTTTTCCAATTTTTCCTTCTCACAGGCCACGTTATGCAAATCAACCTTCGCCCGATTTAGTGCCCTCTCATATTTCATATTGTCATCACTCAGCTTAATCAGTTCCCTCATACAATTAATGTTGCTATAATTCTGTATATGATCATTGAAACCCAAGAATACCCTTGCTGACATTCCGTGATACATTTCAAAAATACCGAAGCTAGCAGAAGGTGGAACTGACTGCAAGAATGAGATGTTTGTTCTTGTAATGGGAAAATGTTGGCAGTATTACTAATCCCAAGGCATTGAGTATTAAATTGATGCAACTGAGAATTAGAAGTTTCAGTTACAGTGCTCGGAAACATATTCCAGTTGTTTACAATTCCATGACTCTGGTGGAATAACCCTGCCCTCTTCGAATTGAGACCGTTGCCAACTGAGTTCCGTCTCCAGGCGAAACGGAAAATTCTTTACAAATTCAGGAATACATGGCACCGATTCCAAACATTCCAAATAAGGCAAGAGATAGGTCTCTAGTTGCCCATGAGAAGCCTGCACATGATATTCGTAGGGAATGGGGCAAATGACATTTCCATCTTGATTTCTAGCCCTGGCCACATTTGAAGTATCAATTAAAAGCGTATTTGCACTACCATAGTCTCCCAGATCTTCCCACACTCTAGTCAAATTCTTATAACATCCATGAACTGCATTGCCCTGTCGATTGATTCTCGTTATGATACAGTCCTCAATGGAATAAGAAAGAATCCTACCATAACTACTACCTCCTAAAATGTTCTGCAGCACAAAATCATGCACCTCTCTAGGTTTCTCTGACCACAGAACCACCTTGAATGCAGAAAAACAAGGCCACAGAAATCTGCATGCCTGAGGGTGCACAAACACAATATAGGGGTCCACAACCAAATTACCATGGGCAAAAGGACCCTTACTTTTGTGAACAAAATGTGCCAGGACATACTCTATACTGATTACCAGCAACTTGTCATATTTCCTCACTCTTATTTCTTTCACCATCTTTCTCTGCTCCGACTCTGCCCGACCAGAGAATCTCCTTGACAGGCCTTTCGAATGCCTTGCATCTGATTCCCCACAACATGATCTCTTGAACGAAACTTGAGATTACTGTAATACTGCACCAAAAGTTCTCCATTACAAACTTCTCGGACAGAGGCTTCCCATCCTTTGCAGTCTGCAAGATTTTGTTCAACAGTTTCAGCACATTCCTCAGCTAACTCGACCTTGATCCTCTGCAAAATTGCCACTGCAGCTTCAGAATCCGAACCATTCATTCCCCCCTCCTTCCTCTCCACTTCCTCTTGCATTTGCCCTCTTTCATTACCCTCACTCCTCCCCTGCTCCAAATCGACCAATGCCAATGAAAACTTCTGCCATTTCTACCCATATCGATCTCCTTCTCCGCCTTCAATCTTCCCCTCCCCTTTCAAGTTCCCCGTCTTTAACAATTCAATATCCCGACCTTCACTGATTTCATTCAATCTCCTCTTCTTCAACAATTCCATACCCTGCAACCCATTGATTTCATTCCATTTTCTCTTTTTCAACAATTCACAATACCAATCCCCGTTTTCTGCAAACTGCTGCCACAAATCAGGTGCCTGCTCTCTAACCAGGAATGCAGTGACAACCCCATAGCGAACACCATTTTGGGTCCCCTTGTGTGAAAAATGAGAGCATTTCGGCGAACCACCTCAAAAAATTTCATCCTTTCAGAAATGTAGGAAGACCAGTTGGTGACATTTCCATTCATGCCTTGTTCAATTGCATCGAGAAATCCAGGGTTGCAATAAGAAACACTCGGCATTCCCGACAGATGCTCCATTACCAGAGAAGCCACTACAGGTCGCCGCCGTGTTTTTCTTCACGTTGCGTTTGAGGGCGGGCAGAACGGGGGCGATGTCGGTCAAGACCACGTCGAGGCCAAGCAGGGCCAGGCCCATTCCGGCGACGCCGCAGCCAGTCCCGAGTTCGATTCCGTGTTTGTTCTTGAATTGGAAGATTTGGGCGTATACGGGATTGGGGTTCGGAGTTGGGGTGAGGAGGCAGCGTTCCACGAATTTGACGACGACGAGGGAGCAGGGCCAGACGGAGGTGCCGACACAGCAACAACAAGTGGCAGAGCAAAGAAACGATTAACTTTGAGGCGTGATATAAAATAACGAGAAAAACCAGTAAAAATATTTTCAAGAGTGAAATAAAACAATGGGAAAAACAATAAAAATATCTTGTTATGCTATGGATGGCATAGCAGAACGTGGTATAGTAAAATTCAGAGGTGAAAAGAAAGCAACTCAATTCATATTTGGAAAAACCAATCGCACTTCAAATCCACAGTTGAAAGTGTCTCTCTTGATGGAACAAAAAAGGGTGAACAGCGCAGAGTAAAAATGTCTCTCTTGATGGAACAAAAAAGGGTGAACAGCGCAGAGTAAAAATGTTGACGAAGAAGTTGATGGATAGACAGGCTTATCCGCCTAAAAATCAACAGTTAAAAGTGTCTCCCCTGATAAAACAGAAAAGAGTGAACAACGCAGAGTAAAAATATTGACGAAAAAGTGAGTGAACAACGCAGAGTAAAAATATTGACGAAAAAGTTAATGCATAGACAGACCTATCGGCCTAAATATAATTAATGCTAGAATGACGATTTATTTATTTTCTCCGGTACAACTTGTTTTAATTAATGAGAAAACTTAGACAGCGGGAAGGACGCGGCCGTTCATTGTGTATTGCAACCAAGCAAGATTTATAAATAAACGATACAGAGTAATAATTATATTAATGCTAGAATGACATAGATCAGTCTAGCGTCACGGGAATGACATAGATCCACGATGTTGCTGCAGCGTGAATGAATTGGTGGCAGTTCATTGCGTATTGCTCGTCGGCTTTGAGGTCAATCTGGTTCTTTATTTCAAAGTTCGTTTCACGATTTTGATTTTAATTTTGATTCCTGTTCACGAAAACTCTGCCCACTCCAGTCCGAGAAAAGATTCCAAACCTACCCATCCTTTTGATGCAACAGGACATCTTAACTGAAGTAGAAAACTTAATAGACCACTTAACCCATATAGGAAACTTATTAAGCCACTCAGACTTGAAAAGCGTACTGTCACATTTGCACACAGGCAGGCACGCGAGGGAGGATCAATTTTAACTCGACTGCGATGACCAATGAGGAGTACTCACAAAAATATGACCTTGCCACTTTGTCGTGCACGATGGTTGCTCTGAAGGCCCTTTCATCGGCATCATATTTCATCAACCGTCTTTAACTGATAGTATACAAGTGGGCACATGCGCGACTAATAATTTATCACATTTTGTTTTTATATTTGTATTTCGAAGAATTTGTTGAAATCTGATGCTAATTTATACATCGTTAACAAAAATTTCAAATGGAAGGTAACAAGATGTAATGCATTTCACACGACAACTTATTTTGGAGTTGTTATTGAGAATGTTTCATCCAATTCTACAAATGTTTCCTATAAATTGATCTTTGTGGCTCTCTTTAGATGTGAAATGAAAAGAAAGTGTTAATATATAAAATGTAATAAAAGTACAACTCCAAACAATCATAATTTGATGCATTAGCTTAAAAATATTTTCTTAAATACACAGACTTCATGTTTTTGTAAAACTGGTTTTCCTAAAAGGAAATACACCCCATGAAGTGATGCCCGAGAGAAAAATCATGCATTGTAGACCTGAAAATTCAAGCTAGAGTTTGAAAGAAGAAAGAATGACTGGAATTGTAGTTTTGTTGTGCTTCATGCCATTGTCCACAGGCGGATGATTCAGTCTCCAAATAAATGGAACAAACTTATAAAAGTATTAATATGGCATTCACTATAAGCGGGAGAGGTTGGATCCGAGAGGGAAGTAGGAGGTGGGTATTGGAGCTTTCTTTCTCTTTGCGTCCTCCTCTTTCTTCTTCTCCTTCCCTTTACACGATTCCGTTGGCAGATAAGAAGAAGAATTCTGCCCCTTAAAGCAACCAGCAATCACTTTGAATGCACCCTGCATCGTCATGTTGATCAAATTCAAACTGATAAACGCGCTCTGCCGCAAAAACAGATTTCAAGGTTGCAATTGCTTATGCAGATTGGCATTGTAACGAAATACATGTTATATTTATATTTAGAAAAGAGAAAAGGTTTGCTTGGAAGGCAAGTTTCCAGATTCAGTGTTATTATTCCAGTCAACAAAAATGCCTTTCAGCCGCTTGAGAGAAATTCCATCGACATTCCCACTTCTTATATATAAAAATTGATATCATCCACATGTTATGTGGATGATTGTGACTCATTTTGAATTTCGTCGAGACAAGTTGGCTTTTTCAGTTTTGCGCGTTTTGTTTCGCAAGAATTTTCTTCTCAACTTCTGTTTTGCACGTGGCAACTATTTTATTCACTTCCCTCATGGTTAAGTCTAAGAAGATTTTTAGTTTGAATGGTCTATTTTTTTCATAGTTCGATATATTTTTTTATTTAAAAACTCTATTATTGTTTTATTATTCAATATGTTTATATTTTTTCAAACCAAAAATTTTAGAATTATTTTCCTTCTCTACAAATTTTTATGACTATGTTATAATGTGGTTTTAATTTTTCTTTCCATAAGTATTATTCAAAACTTATTCAAAATTCTCTTTGGAAGAGGAACGATCACACTTTTTTTAAAGTGTGATACATAAGCTTATTTTCAATTAAGTTTTTATTATTGAAATTTTCATGTATATATATTATGTTGTATTGATTTATTTTTAAATATTTTTTTGTTTAGAGACGTATTTTATAATTTCTTATAAGACATATCAATAAAAAAAATTATGCTCAATTATAAATTGGCATGAATTGGCATGTATCGGTTTCAAAATATTTTTATAATGTTTATTTATATCAATTTTTTGAGGCATGTATCTATTTCAAAATATTTTTATAATGTTTATTTATATCTATCTTTTGAGTATGTACAAAATTTTAATAAAATGATTATAAAGATAAATATAAAAAAAAAAAAATCACTTTTATTTCATGTTTTTTCTAACCTTTTTTGTAATAGGGGTAGGACAATAGTTGTATGATGCTCCAATCGTACATTTGTTTCTTTCATAATCATTTGATCCTAACTAGTTTTCCATCCCCTTGTAACCAAAGGAGAGGGATATGAGGCATTATTTTTTAGGGATTCAACAAAAGACAAGGATTTGACAAACTCCTAGTGAGCCTGCACTTAGGGTGCCACTTTTTATTCCTTTCCGTTAATTGATTATCACTCGGATTCCTCTACTTCTTCTCCGAGTGAGCCTACACTTATTGTGCCACTTTTTATTCCTTTTTATTACTTGATTCTCACTTATATTCCTCTACTTCCTCTTCTTTTGCCTCTAAGACCTTTACATATTATTTATCTCCCTCTTTTAATACTACTTTTCTTCTTGGGCATTGGCCACTAATCCTTAGGGGATGACTTTGGACCATTTCCAGGTTAACATAATCCTACTTATTCCTCTTTAACCTCTTTTTTGTATTTTGTGGATTTGTTGATTCCTTGAAGTTCCAAAGAGCTTCAAACTTGCTACACTACTTGATGAAGGTGGACCCTCTTGTGATGACAATAGTCGAGATGGTCCCTTTTGATGAAAATTCCTCCACTTGTTTGGATTTGTCTTGAACGTACGTTCCTTACTTGACTACAACTTTGAAAAAGATTGCTCTTCTAGGTTTTTTAAAGTGTTTTTTATCATTAGGGGAACTTTGAGCTCTAAAATGAACCTTCTATGGAAAATAATAATTAAAATAATAAAATAAGACACATGAATTTTTAAAGAAAAATAAACGAAATGACCTTTTTCTTTGTATTTTCGGCTTGTCTCCTTGTAGGTTCACTCAAAATTAAATACTAGACACCCATTGGAAGTGGAATTAAATTCCACATCCAACGAGTACCCACTCTGCATACTTTAGAGTAGATCCACATTGAAAAAATTTGAAAATACATGAAAACAGTGTCTCTGATTGGATACTCGTTGGATGTGGAATTTAATTATGCAACCAACATGTTTTAGCTCTTAAAATGTGAGTGAACCACAAGTAGAATAGCCAAAATATTAAGTTTCTTGTTTTCCCTCCAAAATATTTTCCCTTGGGGATGACATCACCATTTTGAATCCTATTGGTTTTTTTAAAGTTAATTTCGTTAGTACGTTTTTGTTTTGAGGATCATTTTTAACCTCAAAATTCCCCTAATGGAGCATGAAAAACCATGTGCTTGAATGTGATCTAGGTATAATCTACCACTTGATGTTGACTCAGTCCATTTAAGTTTATTTGTAAAGCTTCTAACAACCAATTATCCAAATCCCACTCCATTCATATTCTTGTACAAGAATATAGATTCCCTTTGAGTTTTTCTCTCTATATATAGTGACTATGTTTTTTTTCCAAATTCCTTTATGGAGCCATCATTATAGTAATTCAGTGGAAGGTGAGCTTATTTGATTTGCACTGCAACTATTGTAATCTCTTATTCAAGGTTAAAGTTGAGGGTCCACTAAGAGAGATATATTCCCCTAAAAATTATGAAGTATGGACCAAACATGAAAATAACATCTCTTTTTTCCTTGCTTTAAAGACAAAACATGTAATAACCATGACCAAAAGAAATGTGTTTCTCTATCCTTTTAACTTCAATGGCTAATTAATCAATTATACAATTAATCAATGAAATAATTTTTTCACTTATTATTTAGTCATATTTTTCAATCCTAGACTAAATTAGTCATTTAAGTTAGTCGCTTTTAGTTTAGTAACTTATTAGCTAGTTGTACATTTTATCTCTAGACTAAATTAGTCGTTTAAGTTAGTCATTTTTAGTTTGGTCACTTAAAATTTCTCAAATGTAGTAGTAATTCACTTGAAATAATTGTGATGACTAACGTATTTAGTCACGTAGTAATTAATTTCATCACTTTCTACTAGTGAATGGAGCATGAAAAACCATGTACTTGAATGTGATCTAGGTATAATCTGCCACTTGATGTTGTGTTAGGCCCGCATAATACTAGTGATTCCCCCATTACTATTTTCATTGTATCCCTTATTGTTATTATTGTACCCCTATTGTTCCCATATTGTTATTAGTATGCCCCATAGGAACCCACTATTGTTATTTTTGTGCCCTTATGTTATTACTGTTATGTTGACTTGATTATATTGTGACCCCTTAGACTCCTATATATAGAAGGGAGGTTTAGTCATTTGTACCATCGAGGAATTTTTCATTTGTGTAATGTAAAGGAGGTTTCCCCCTCGAAGAGGCTGAATTCTAAGGCATTGATCTATCTTTTCTATCCTTTTGTGAGTTGGTTCCTAACATGTTGACTCCACCCATTTAGGTTTATTTGCAAAGCTTCTAACAACCCATTATCCAAATCCCATTCCATGCATATTCTTGTACAACAATATAGATTCCCTTTGAGTTTTTCTCTATCTATACAATGACTATGTTTTTTTTCCAAATTCTTTTATGGAGCCATCATTATAGTAACTCAGTGGAAGGTGAGCCAATTTGATTCACATTTCAAGTATTGTAATCTCCTATTCGAGGTTAAAGTCGAGGGTCCACTGAGAGAGATATATTACCCTAGAAATGTGAAGTATGGACGAGACATGAAAATCACATCTCTTTTTTCCTTCTTTTAAAGACAAAAAATGTAATAACCATGACCAAAAGCAATGGGTTTCTCTATCCTTTTAACTTCAATGGCTAATTCTTTGTCGTCCATGGTTCCACAACTTTTGGATTGGGCCAAAGACTTGTAAATTTTTCAACCAAATCCCTATTAAAGAGGACAATGTCTTTCTTTTTTGGCTTTAGAGATGGAAGATCTAGGTGATGGATATCTTCTAGACTTTTGATAAAATGTTGCAATTAATGGTCTCTTTGTTTTCGTGGATTTAGGGACTAAACAAGGGAATTCATGCATGTATATATGCCATGGTTAGATGCTTATCTCATGAATAATATGATGAGAAAATTTCTTAGTATATCAATGCCAAAGGAAATTCCATGGGATTCAAATGTTTAACTTCACAGATTGTTAACTTTTCTTCTATAGCTAGAGAATGGAGTTCTTCTATAGTAGAACAATTACAAAATAAATTCAATCGGATCTAACTTGCATACTTGGATTGCACCAACTCAATTGTAGTGACTATAACTCCTTCACACGAGGAATAATTATGGAATTAGGAGAGTTGGATAATGTAAACCCTATCCACTATAAGCTCTCAACGTCATTGAACATTTCATAAGTTTATGTGTCATAAGAGAAACCTATTTTCCTCTTTCATGGACCAAATTGAAAAAAAAATAAATTAACATTAATTTTAGTTAGAATATTTGGATGAAGGAAAATCAATCGCTAATCACAATTATGGGTAATAATGTCGAAGGAATCAACTTGATTTGAACTTGTGACTTATGTCCTCCTAGTTAGGAACATGACTTCAAAATATGATTTAGTTGATTGGCTTTTTTATTGCTGTTGTTATAAATTCAAGAATAGAACATTATGGGATCTCCCCCTTCTTCCAGCTTCCCAAAATATTGAGGTCGACAACAACTCAATTACTAGAAAATAACTTTGGTTTATTAAACCTTGAGATTTTTTTTCAAGAATTTTGTTTTATTTGGAATATTATATATATATAATATATTATATATATATATATATATATATATATATATATAGTAAATAACTCGGGATTTAGCTCAATCACTCAAACCATCTGCATAAATCATGTTTATATGGGGAGGCCATGGTTTCAAATATGTTTAAATTCCTTACAATTAGCAACCACTTTTGTGATTGGAGTTAAGCTACCTTCCATCCAAATAATATGGTGACGAGGTGGAGATCCCTTGAGGTTTCTCTTGGAAAAAAATCCCTAAGGGTTAGTTTAATCAATTGAAGTATTCACCTAATACATGTTAACAATTGGCAGGTCATATGTTCAAATTTGATTAAGTCCCTCTACATGATCAACCACTATTATGGTTGGTAGTTGAGTTATTTTCCATCTATATACTCAAGAAGAGATTGGAATCCCTTGAGGTTTCTTGGAAAAGAATTCATAAGGTTGATCTCAATTAGCTAAGCTATTCACCTAATTCACGTTAGTGATTGTGAGGCCATAGTTTCAAATCTGATAGATTCCCTTTAACTTACCAACCACTATTATAGTTAACAATTTATATGCTAGCGGTCTTGATTTTGTAAGAATTTGTAAGGTGGGGTGGTGCATCTCACAATATTTTCCTTTGAATATAACAACATTAACAACAATAAAACAACTAATTAATTGAATCATTTTCCTAAGGGATTCCATTGATGGGGAGAACATAGGTCATATTTAAAAATGAACTCAAGTCTCTGAGGACTACTAGCCGTTATTGTTATTAATGTTTGAGTGTGTGCATGTTTGCACATACAAACACATTAAAATATAAACTAGTGGGTTAGGTCAATCTATTTGGTTGGATTTCTTGAAGACAAAGTTCAGCATGAGGTCTTTGGTTATAGTCTAGTTGAGGTTCAAATTTCGCTAAGTCTCATTGGGTTACTAATCCATATTTCCGATGGCGCTTGAGAAAAGTTGACCATTTCCATGGTGAATTTGCATGAAAGATAAGGCATTTATGGATTAGAACCCACCATACCTATTGATGAGAAAACCATCAGTGGATTGGTTTGTAATTCTTAATGATAAAGATAATCCACCAAGACATGCAAATTGTGAATGGTTCCCCTTAATGTCTATATTTATTTTGGTCATCTAACCATTTATAATGTTGTTATTTCTCCAACTATCCCTATGACTAATATTTTCATTATGTTTCGATTAATCCCTTAGGATATGGAATTTTTAATTTTTAGATATATCCCTTAAAATATTATAAAAGATATGTATGAAAATCTAGTTATTAAAGAAATAAAAAAAGATATATATATTTTTATATGGTTTTTTAATTATTATTTTTCTTAAAATAGTTTTCTCTTTTAATTGTTATTATAAATCATGTGTGTGTGTCTCTATATAACAAAGAAAACAATTTTAAGAAAAATAATAATTACAAAACCATATAAAAAATATCTTTTTTTTTTTTTTTTTTTTAAGAACTAGACTTTCATACATATCTTTTATTTCACTAATATATCCATATGTGAATTCTAATTTCTTAACAAGTTAATACCTATCAAAAATATTAACAAGCACATATTGATATCTTCTATCTCAATTCAATATACTAAATTGAAACTATCATATCAAAATATCAATAAAGAGTTCTTTAAACTTTATTTTCTATAGCATTTACTAAGGTGGTGTTTTCTAGGAATATATTTTGTTGATTTAAGATGAGCTTGCTAATTTGAAAGATGGAATAATATCTTGTTAATTTACAAAATAATTAGAAACTATCCTAGTCTGAAATGTGGATGAGAACAATATTATTGAAAAGATTTGAAAGATGGAATAATATCTATGTAAATTTTCAAAATAACTGTAAATTATCCTGGTCACAAATGTGGATGAGAACAATATTATTTAAAGGGGTGTTTCTAATTTGGTTGGTGTGGTGGTGAGAATTTTATTATTATCTTGATACATTTAACTCAAAAGCATGTTACATTAAACATATATGCTAGAAATGGTGAATGGAAATATATTCCATTAACTAAAAAGTTAATGGATAAAAAATGTGAAAGCCATAACGTGTCTAGTCCCTACCATGTTTTAGAAACATTATGGAGATAGATTTGCAATGGCTCCAACCCTTCACTCATTAACAAGTCATCATGCAACCCTCATTATGCGAGTCATCATGCAGCCCACCACACCCTTGAATGCCACCATGCTCTCTTGGCTTTTCAACTAGGTCACACAACAACCAGGTTACTCTCATAACTCCACCTATTAAGAATGCCAAACAATTCAGGGCCATAGATAAGATTCCAAAAAAAATTGAAGCTTCACATAATATCCATATCCTCTTATGCATTAATAACTATTATCTCTGCACACATACACTCTAAGAGATCCAAAGATGCAAATAAGAGGTTGATGGAATTGAAGGCTCTAGGTCACAAATTGAATACATATGTTTGTAATAATTTATTGTGGAGTCTTTCCTGAGATGGGCAATGTATCATGAAATGAGGTCTGGTAGAATTCCAGTGAACGTTGTTATATTTGGGATTTTTATTGGGATTTTTTTGTAGGTTAGGGGACCTAAGAATTTCTCTGGATAGGGTAAATGAAATTAAGCAAATTACATATGTTCCGGGCTCAATTATAGCAACATTGGTGATCAATGGGCTCTGCTGGGGCACTAGAATTGAACAAGATTTCTCGATGTTGGAGGAACTGAGGGAAAGAAGCTGCAAACATGATTCATTACCTATTACATTGTGACTGAAGATCTGACTGAAGCTCTTTGCATGGCAGATAGATTGGATGAATTCACCATATTTTGAAACATAAAAGGGAACATACTATTGTGCCTCAATTCTGAGTATAGGGATTACATATTTGCACTCATTGCAGCCCAGAAAATTAAGGAGGCGATTAATTTGGCACAATTAATCAGAAATTATGGTTTTCCTCTCAAGAAAGATGTTTCTAATATAACATTCTCCATACCTTATAGGAAAAAATTTCTTTCCTGTGTTCTATCTCAGGGATATTTTAGTTTCAGAGATAGTTCTATCTAGCTGAAGATTATAACTATTGTTTAGTTAGTTTCGAACTGAAGTTTATTCTTGTGCATTTACTGTTTATTACACTGTTGTACTACATTTTTACCTCATTTATTTCTATTTCCATAGAAAATTGGTTGTACTGAACTGCTATTGCAAACCATAAACTATAGTTTTAAAGTAAGTTCCCTCTACTCGGGAGGACTAGTTAAGTCTTATTATAATATTTCAACCCTAGCAATTTAAGTAGTTTTATATATGACAATAAATAAAATTATCAATTGCACTGAGAGGTGCAAAGGAATGCCAAAAGGAGGAGTCGAGAATGTGGAAGGAAACTATCTCCTTGTGTTACATGCCAGGGGACATCATCAATGTCACCTTATGGGGTGCACAATGCCACATTGAAGGGAAAAAAAAATTTAACCTCTAGACCTAGGAACCACTGCAACCCTTGCAATAAAAAAGGGTTGTGTCAATGGATGCGGTCTCTGCTTGAGTCTTAATTTTCTATATAAAAGAGTCAGTGGTTTTCACTTCTAGAGGTTTGATCCCTCTGAAGGCTTGATAGATCCTCGAGTCTTACTTTTCTATATAAAAGAGTCAGTAGTTTTCACTTCTAGAGGTTTGATCCCTCTCAGGGCTTGATAGATCCGAAGTTAAACTAGATCTAAGCTAGTGAGAGACCAATCATGCACACATAACTTGTTATCATATTTTTTTGATATAATATAACATTTAGTCTACCTAATTCATACAACCAAAAAAATAAATTAAAATTAATATTTATAATTTGTTTATTTTTTATTAAAAAATAACACTAAAACCCTAATTATCTGAATTCCAAAAATATTATAAAAATTAACAAATACCATAGGCTATTAAAGAATAACATATTGCCAAAGGTAGTTTTTTTATTTTTTATTATTTTTCCTTTCTCAAGCTAGTTAGAACTCAATTTGTTGCTTTTGGAACAGGTTTTAGTTTTGATTTAGATTTATGGCTTGAGCTTAGGCACCCAAGTTCTCACCATGGGTTGGAAGGTATGCACATGCCTAGATGGAGTTAGTCCATGTTACTCTATTTTAGCCATGACCATGTTTATTAGTCCCTGCCCTTCGGGCTGGCAGGGACTATAGTAATCGGTTTTACCCGATAGCATTAGTTCGGCACAGAAACCCATGAACTTATTTCAGCTTAAACCAAAGTTTCCCGATACATTTTATTAAATTTTATGTTTGACAATACACGCAGCCAATGGATGGAACGATTGTCTTATTTGGCCTCAGTACGAGGTATAACTTAGGAAAATTTTCCAAAATCATTTCGCTAATTGGTACATGTTCGCCTCAGTGAAGTAATGCTATCTTTGGGATAGCATTACTTGGTTAACATTTAATGTTAATTGGTTTACATTAAGGCTATAGCGATATCGCCTAGGTTACGTTGGGGACAGATGTTATGTCCCTCCTGTCCCTCCACGCCTGCCATCTGCGAGGCATGCACGCCTACGCCTGCCATTGCCAATGCATGGATGCTCTATAAAGTACTTATATGACTCATCCGCTGCAACATAAAAATGCAGTGGATTTCCAACAGATGATGCTGCGTGATAGATATGAAGACCATTCTCGTAAGCATGTACGACCATCGCTGCCATCATCTGGTTTACCACCATATCTGCTGGAATCTGTTCAAATCAAACAGATAAACTTGAGAGAGCTTTAAGAGTAACGAACAAGCAATCATATGGGGCAAGCTATGGACGAACCAACTGACCACGTCTAAGATGAGCTTTGGGTACTGGACGCTTCTGCCTTCTTGCTGTCTGAATTTTCTGGAGTCCTTTCTGTTTCCTGTTTGTTTTACTGCATTCCCTGCACATATGTTTGCATTACTCAATGTATTCGTCTGTTTGCTGCATCTTTTTTCAGTATTAGATGAATCTTTTTTCAGTATTAGATGAGAGCAGCTATCAGCACGAACTATTTGCCTGTAACTATTTGCCTGTAATTTACTTCGCAAAGAAATTGTTTGTCAATTGAAAAACTAGGCATATATGAATTTTTACAATTCATGGTATCCGAACAGAATTCAATAGACCACTGTTAAATTCTGAACATGAAAAAGATCTGCTACTATTATTTAGTTGTCATCGATTATATGTTGAGTGCAATATAATGCTACTATTGTGAACAGTTGTAACTATAGTTGTTAACATTAATGGAGTGTGTACTTTACATTATACTAATTGTAGTTTCGTATAATTAATAAGCATACTGTAACCAACTTCAGTTTAGTTTGGAATTTTGCTAATACGCTTTGGATTACTAACCAGATATTCACTTACGCTTAGCAATTCAGGCTTTTCCTTTATTCGATTAACTCATCAAGGTGAGAATAATGATTACTATTATTTAGTTGTCATCGATTATATGTTGAGTGCAATATACTGCTACTATTGTGAACAGTTGTAACTATAAAAACAAGTTAATTCTAATAAATAAAACAAAGAGAAGAAAGCGAAATTGCAAGAAAAGAAAGTGAAATTGCAAGAATAGCAGTACCTTCCCCAAAGAACTTATGACTTGTAGGCTTGCCTCAGCGTAGGTCATCGTTGTCTATGCAAAGCAAGTCATCATGAATCAAAGACATTGTGTGGATCATTTCAATTGCACAAGCAGTTGGCATCGCAAGCTCCTGTGTTCCTCCCACAAGCTCGCATGCTGCAATGCACAGAACAGGACGAACTCGTTTGCCTCCTGCTAGAAGAGAATACCTTTATTTTGGTTGAAAAATTGGTCCATAAACTACTTTTAACTTAGGTTAAATTAATTTTGCTGAGAAATACAATGTTGCGTAAACACAGCAACCATAATTCTTCATTGCTTACAGGTCACGGACAGAAGAACTCGTCAGTGTTACTGCCACCACTGAATGATGGGGGAACCCTGAAATGCCAAAGCCTCCCGGAAGATCCCACCAGATTGCTGCTGCAGAGGAACTCACCGGCATACATTTGCTCCACTCTCCTGTCAACATCATGAAGGAAAATATCTGTGGATCCTTCCTTCTTCCTGTTCCTGGCCATCACGGCTGCAGTGAAAATGGCGGACATTCTGCCCGGTGCGGCGCCGAAGAAACCACGGGGGGCGTCAATCATGATGACATCCCACTCCGTCTCGTAGATGAGCGCAGGAAAGTTTGTGAGATGTTCACCAGAAGATGTGCTCAATGAAGTTATGAAGGCTGGCAACCCTTGTACTGCGCGAGAAATGGACGTGTGATTGCAGAGAGGGCATTTGCATCGTGAGGGGTTTTGGTAACAGAGTGCCTGGTTCCATTTGCAAATAAGAGAGATGAGGAGGGACCTTCACGTCGGGTCTGGAGGGCAGGTATTTGTCATGGTTGTCCTGCGCCACATTTCCCCCATGCATGAAATGTCAAAAGTATACGCCATGCATAATATATGTTGACAACGCCTAGTCTATGTTGCAAAGTTCTATGTTGCCGAATTTGAATTAGAATAAAATAATATTTGTTTTAATTATCCGCCTCAATAACAATTTACAACATTTATCTTTGCAATGTAGTCTCTAACACAGTTTAATAATGTACTTTTCCCCAATATTATTTTTATATCATACGACTTAATGCTCTATATAATTAATGCTTACATAACGCTGTCGCTCCAATCTATCCGGAAGCCCTTCTTAGCCGCTATCTCACTTGCCATCTAGCCTGACAATTTTGATAATCACATTCAGACAAATTAAAGTTTCCACGTTTTCAATTTGTTAAAAGATAATGGATTGCATAGTTGTATTTCCAACCCAGCAGGATGTCCTTGTCATTCACTGTCTAATCTGATTACTACGTTCGCAGTAATTCAGGTTTTCAATGTATCAAGAAATAAATAATTTGATATCCAAAACATATAGTCAGTACTTATATATTTTATTCTATCGATGACAATGACAAAAAATTATTCAGGAATTCCATTGAGTACATGACGAAATATAAGTCCCTCTATAATTATTTATACTCATATAAATAAAAAAACTATATTTGCTTTCGCTAGTCATCGTCGGTGCAGACATTGGATGTAATATATCATGTAGAGTTGATGGAAAATGGATAATAAGAATATACAATTGAAGAGTAGTACTGTATGCATAGCGGCACAATCTACTTTTGGGCGAATGTTTTTCTACCTCACAGAAAAGAAATGGAAATTCAAGTACTCTCGTGCACTTCGTTGGCTTCATCTGTGTTATTTTCATGTTTATGATGATTTGGTATCTCGTAATGGATTATTTGACTGGAATAAGAGTAATTGCCAGTAGTAGACATACACAAGACAACAGCTCCATTATTAGAATCTTTCATTGCATTTTCAAATGGGCGAATTTCTACCTCACAGGAAAGAAATGGAAATTGAAGTACTCGCGTGCACTTCGTTGGCTTCATCTGTGTTATTTTCATGTTTATAATCATTTGGTATCTCGTAATGGATGATTTGACTTCAATAAGAGTCATTGCCAAGTATTTCGTAGAGTAGACATACATAGGACAACATCTCCATTATTAGAATCTTTCATTGCATTTTCAGAGGCGCAGACGAAGGTTCAGATGATCTTGGTCCCTGTTTGTTCTCATGCCTTCGCAAGAAAACGACCTCAGTGACAGGGAATCTGGCCATGGTTTTCTTCGGGATCATGTAATTTGCTGATGGGCTGGGGCAGGGACTAGCTGCCCTGCAGCCCGTCTTGTTAGTTTAGTTTTCCTCAGATTTTCGTAATATTTCTTGTTGTCCAATATATCCTGTATTTATGTACGTGCACAGTTCCATTTTTTGAGAGTGGAAGGGGCGATCCAGAGCTTCAGGGGGATGTGAAACCGACATCTCGATGCTTTTCCGAAGGTGGAATTTTTTGGTACTCTTGAGAATATATTTCAGTGGCTCAAGTTTGACGAATTTTCTGAGATTGCATGAAGGCTTAACGATCCATTTTCAATTTATGGCCTTTGAAATTCTTCTTACTGTCATCTTTTGATCTGTGTTGTTTTTAACATTTCCCCATTTTTTTCTCAGTGAGCATAAAGCCCAAAACGTAAGATCAAAGTTTCTGATCCCAGGAAGAATCCTAGGAATTCGATACGAATAAGTTGAAGTATTAGAATCGGAACGCTAAGTTACACCATTGAAGAAAGTGAACACATAGTTGGGCGTTGTTCCTAAATGGAGCTATCCTGAAAAGAGATTGACCATTGTGGAGAAAATTTGTGTGCAAGATGCCAGCGAGAAGCAAGTAACAAAGACTAGATTAGAGAAGATATTGTGTCGTTGTGGAAACATCATTTTTAGGCTCATCTTTTCTGCCTCTAGATCAGAAGAACTTGGATTTCTACAAGAATGGAAAAAGTCAGGTCTTTCTAAATCCTATTTTCGATTAGAATACAGCTATGCCCTGCACAAAATCACTTCTTAATATTTCATCTAGTTGATCAAATCATAATTCAAGAGGCTTATATTTCCACTCTGCACAGGACTTGTGCAAGGGGGACAAAGAGAAACTTTTAGATGAACAAGCTCTATGACTAAGATCTAGTTTTTGTTATACATACGGCCTCTCAATATCGAGGCAGTAAACATGCCTTAGTTTGCATATTCCTTGATAGTAATGATAGTGATAGGAAAGAAAACCCTGCCAACCAGGGCTCTGCTGTAAAAATAAAACTAGCCAACTGGTTGCTTAACTAGAAAGTTTTTCTCCCATTACATGGATAGTGTTCCCTTCAAGTGATTTTAAGACTGTATGAAATAGACAGGAATGAGCTTTTGGTATTAGTTTATTGTTTACATAGAAGAAACATTGTAGATAAAGGGGCACATAGCTTATAGTGTGATAATTGATTGTTCAACAATAATGTTGATTAGGACAAATACATCTTTCTAATGATGACTAGAAAGATAAATTTTCTAAACCTTTTCTATTTGCAAAAGCATTGATAAATGACTAAATTTTGCTTCAAAGGAAGTCATAATGTCTGATTCTGAGAAACAACTGGAAATATTATAATTGAATGACACACTGCTTTCTTACATGATAGATGTCAATGCCTGTTTTCTTTTCTCAGAGAGCATAAAGCCCAAAAACGTAAGATTAAAGCTTTTGATCACAGGAAGAATCCTAGGAATTTGATACGAATAAGACGAAGTATTCAAATCAGAACGCTAACTCCCTTGAAGAAGGTGAACACATAGTTGGGCGTTGTTCCTAAATGAAACTATCCTGAAAAGAGAGTGGCCATGGTGGAGAAATTTTTGTGCAAGATGCCAATGAGAAGCAAGTAACGAAGACTAGATTAGAGAAGATATTGTGTCGGTGTGGAAACATCATTTTTAGGCTCATCTATTCTGCCTCTAGATCAAAAGAACTGGATTTCTACAAGAATGTAAAAAGTCAGGTCTTTCTGAATCATGTCTTCAATTAGAATACAGCTATTTCCTTCACAAAATCACTTCTTAATATTTCATTTAGTTGATCAAATCAGAATTCAAGAGGTTTATATTTCCACTGTGCACAGGACTTGTGGAAGAGGGGCAAAGAGAAACTCTTAGATGCACAAGCTCTATGACTACGATCTAGTTTTTGTTATATAGATAACCTCTCAATATCAATGCAGTAAACACGTCTTAGTTTGCATATTCCTTGATAGTAATGATAGTGATAGGAAAGAAAATTACGTCAACTAGGGATCTATTGTAATAATAAAATTGTTAGATCAGACCATACATAACACAAAGCAGATTTATACTCAGAGACAGAGAAATGGAGAAACAACAAGATTACTCAATTAGAAACAGCAGAATAGATAAAACAATCATTGGAGAACAGAAATCACTTAGTATTACATAACAAGCTTGGGCCTTGGCTTGCTTTCCTTGGCTAGAGAAATTACAAATTTATAGAGGCAGAAGAAGGATCTAGAATGTTGTATGTGATTCAGATGGAGATCTAGAATGATCTAGAAACTAATGGCGATGTAGAAAGATCTAGAATCTTGGAGATCTAGAAAGATCTGATCTAGAAGGATCTAGAATTGTGCATGAATTTTTCCTTCACACTTAACATTCTCCCACTTGAAGCCAAATATGAATCAAGTCACATTGAGTCCTACCATGCCTCTACATAACTCATGTTTATTTCATGGTAAAATTTTAGTGAGCATATCAACAAGATTCTGTATGGATATTTTCCAAGGATAACTATTCTTCCTCCAACACATGCCGGTTCCAATGATACCTTAAGTCAGTGTGCTTGGTTTTTGAATTAAATGTTGGGTTTTTCGCCAAGTGAATGGCACTCTGACTATCACAATATAACACATACTTGTCCTGCTTTATTCATATCTCTCCAAGGAATCGTTGCATCCACAACATCTCTTTACAATCTTCTGTTGCAACTATGTACTCTGCTTCTGTTGTAGAGAGGGCTACTATTCTTTGTAGCCTTGACACCCAAGATACTGATGTAGTTGCAAATGTATACAAATAACCTGTAGTGGACTTCCTGGTGTCCATATCTCCAGCCATATCTGCATCTGTAAATCCTTCAAGCACAATCTCATCATGACCAAAACATAAACAATAATAACTAGTACCCTTGAGATACCTCAAAATCCATTTTACTGCCTGCCAATGTTGTTGCCTGGATTGGCAAGGAACCTACTCACTACTCCCACTGAATATGCAATGTTTGGTCGTGTGCATACCATGGCATACATCAAGCTGCCAACTGCTGAAGCATAAGGAATCCTGCTCATCTCTTCTTTCTCCTTGTCATCACTAGGACATAATTCAGTACTCAGCTTGAAATGGGCTACAAGGGGTGTACCAACTGGCTTGGCATCCTTCATATTAAACCTGTCAAGTACCTTATTGGTATATTTTTCTTGTGATAGCCACAACCTTTTGTTTTTCCTGTCACGTATAATTTGTATGCTCAATATCTGTTGTGATGGTCCCAAATCCTTCATTGCAAATTTGTTACCCAAATATTTTTTGAACCTATTGATCTTATAACAATAACAATAATATGATATACTTTCCTTGATCATACCTCTTGATATACACACAGTGGTTAGTTTCTAACCTCTAAAAACCATGTTCCAATATGAATGAATCAAATTTCTTGTACCATTGTCGAGGTGCCTGTTTCAACCCATAGAGACTCTTCTTCAACCTGTAAACAAGGTCTTCTTTTCCTTTTTCTATGAAGCCTCCTGACTGCTCCATATAAATTTCTTCCTCCAATTCACCATGAAGGAATGCAGTTTTTACATCTAACAATTCACATCCTAGGTCTAAAGCAACAATTAGACCAAGAATGACTCTAATGGATGACATTTTAACAACAGGTGAGAAAATTTCAGTGAAGTCAATACCTTCATTTTGGGCAAAACCTTTCACCACCAGCCTTGCTTTATACCTTTCCTTCTTTTCGTCACCTTCATGCTTAATCTTGTACACCCATTTGTTCTGTAGAGCCTTTCGACCTTTTAGGAGGTTTACCAACTCCCAAGTTTTATTTTCCAGCGAAGAGTTCATTTCTTCTTCCATTCTTCATTGTGCTCAACTTTACAAGCTTTTTGAAAACAATTAGGTTCACCTTCATTAGTCAACAAAATATAGTTTGAAGGAGGATACCTTTGTAAAGGCTTATGAGGCCTATGCTAGGACTCCATATTGTCTACTTTTGACCTTATATTTTGTCATGATGTTACCCTCTTTAGCCCATAAGTTGAAACCTTTGATAACATTTTGACCACATTATTCCAAGGTATGAAGTAACTCTCCTCATTGCTATATGTTTAATTATTCAACACATATTCATGTTATCTTTATAATTAATCATTGGAAGTTGACTAAGTCGCTGACAATTGTTGAAACTGTTCAAAGTCCGCAGAATTATAATTCACAGTTGTTGCAACACCAGAAACAACAACTGTGCAGTAGCTGCAACACCAGAAACAGAAACTGACTAAAGCGGGTAAAACCTCATTTTGCAATGGGTGAAACAACAATTGTCTAGTGGGGCAGTAACCGTCTAAAGCTGGCATAACTATACTTGGCAGATGCTGACACAACACGATCAACAAATCATATTCGCAGATGCTGGAACACCATGAATAGCACGAGAACTTCAAGGGAACAGTTGAGATTTACCAAATTGACAACAAGGACAAAACAACCAAGGATAGCACAAAGATCTCAAGGAGATGGACGAGGTATACCAGTTTTGCAACAGTATAAGGATCCACCTAACGAAGGATGACAAAGTTTACATGCTATTGTAACAGCATGCTGTAACAGGAATTGATTTCCTATTTTTGTACAAAGAGGTCAAACTGAATGAATAACGACAATATATTGTAATAGTTGTCTCCTATATAAAGAGGAGACATCTACAGTTGAGAAGTAGCTAGTCGTAACGGAAGTATTGTAGTGCAGAGCAATTCTGAATTGTAATTGGACATTTTGGCAGATGAATAAAGCACTGTTCTGAGCATTTCAACTTAGCTTCTGTGTTCCGGGGAATCTTGTGAGAGGGACAGGGCCCACCTTCTTCGCAATATTCACCCATTTCTTTTCTGTTAAGTGTGTGTGTGATTTCTGTGTATTTCTAGCCTTGCTTCCGATATTTCCTTTTTGTTGATACTCTGTTTTCTTAATCGATTGGCGCTGTGAAAGAGTGTGTCACCGGTGATTAGGATTTTCAGTGTGTATTGGAAAATTGGTTACAAAGGCAGGTGCTGAACATCCTTATTCTGAGGACAAGGTCCTGGTCCTCTGTTACAAGACAACCATCATTTCTTTCTGCAAATTTGTTACCATTAGTTAATTGCTTTCATTTTATTTCTGCAATAGATCATAGCTGCTGTAACACAGAGTAAGGGTTTGATAGAAAGTAGATTTGTTTATACTACAACCTTTAATGCTTTTAGAATTGAGTGCATACAGTACTAGGTCACCTTTGAAACAAAAGGACTTTCCCAAGTTGACAATTTAATGTGGTACTCGATTGTTTAATTAATAAACAATTTGAGCAGCCAACATTTTGGCGCCGTTTTCAGGGAAGGCGACTAGAGATTTTAAAGGCATTAATGATTTTCCTTTAGAATAACAAGTGCATGAGAGGACACAGGAAAGCTAACTTTACAGGCGACAAGGGCA
Organism: Pinus taeda; assembly: GCA_000404065.3. Taxonomy (NCBI): domain Eukaryota; kingdom Viridiplantae; phylum Streptophyta; class Pinopsida; order Pinales; family Pinaceae; genus Pinus; species Pinus taeda. Next base: position 125,317 of record APFE030367595.1, read on the forward strand.
CAGGAGGAGGAAGAAAAACTTTCATTGACGAGATCATTTCAAAGGCTAAGAAATCCGAGAGAACAAGTTCCCGAAGACCTCAGATCCAACATTCCTCCCAAACAAATCACCAGACGGAGGAAGTACTAGGACCTGAAAGCAAGCTGGAAACACCAGAGCACGTTGAGGAATAGGTAGAAGAACCTGAAGAAATAGAAGATACTAAAGACATAGCAAGCGATTCAGGAAAAAGTCCAATGGAGGATAACAGAGCAGAAGGAAGGGGGGAAAATTCACTCTCCACCTTGGAATTTCCTATTGGGGATCTCCCAAGAGGAACAATCCCTATGAAGAACATTCCACCTGCAGCATTACCTAATTTTCATGGGTTATCCTCTGAAGACCCTGATGAGTTCCTCTTTGAATTTGATATACTGTTTAGGAGTTATGATTATGTAACTCCTGCTCAGAAATTAAAACTGTTTCCAACAACATTGAAAGGGAATGCGTTAAGGTGGTTTATGAGCTTAGGGTCTCAGGTGATCACTACGTGGGATCAGATGAAAGAAAGTTTTCTGACCAAATATCAGGATTACTGCCGAACAAGAGAAAGGAAGGAAGAATTGTTTAAAATGGTTCAGAAGGAGGACGAGAATTTGGAAGACTTTGTAGAAAGACTACAGTATAATCTACAACGACCTGATCATCCGACTATGAGTAAGGATATTCTGAAGACAATACTGCTAAAAGGGGTACGAGATGATTGCTTAGATATGCTGAATATGCTTGGAAAAGGGGATATTTCCAAAGAACCATTTGACGAGATTATCAACCTCTGTATGAGATGTTCCAGAGGAGCAGCAAGAAGACCAAAAAGCAGGGACAGTATATACTCGAGTCTAGAAATCAGCAAGTGGAGGAGAAACACGAGCCGAAATAGGTAACTTGCTTAAAGAATTTAAAACTGAAATGTTAAGCTCTTTTGCTTCACAAATTGATGCCCTGCAGGTTAAAAAGAAGCAGGCAGAAGTAGAAGCTGCTCTGGCTATTTTCTGTTCTAAATGCAGAGAGAAGCACCCACTGAGGGAATGCCCATTGGACAGGGTACCAATTTGCACCATCTGTGAAAAGGATCATGAGACTCAACAATGCCCTTCTTTGCCAGGAATAAAGGCAACACTGCAATCAACTGAAGAGGAAGTTGAAGCAGTGTACCTGATGACACAAAGGAGGAAATGGAAACCACAAAGACAAGGTATGAATTCTAACACATCATTTAGTCGTTGGAATAATCACTCTCCTTTTCAAACAAATTACCACCCATGAATCAAATGCAATACCCACCCTTTAATCCAATGCAATTTCCACCTATGCAGCAACCAAATCCTCCTTTTACTGACCCTGCCATGTGGAATCCTTGGACTCTTCAGCAACCTTATTTTAATCAATGGAACCCAAACTGGACAGCCCAACAGATTCCATTTCCTCAACACCAACAATCTCTTTCCTTACCATCTAACGCTCTGCCAAATAACCAGTCAATCAGACCCCAACTGCTTGTACAACCTAACCCCAACCCGAATAATAATAAAGCTCTGCAGGTAATTGATATTCAAAATCAAACTGTTTCCCCTATTCAATGCAATGATATCCATTTACGTTTTGGGAAAATAGTTGAACCCATCATTGATGATATTACTCACTCTGAAAAAGAGGAAACTAGAAAGGAAAAGTCATCTAACAACAATGCTGAAACAGTTGAATCATCTTCTAACAAGACTGCTCAAATAGCAGAGCCACCCTTCCCTGAACGTCTGGTTCTTACCAAAACGTTTGAGCCACCTGCTTTTAACCTTTTAGGAGAACTGCAAAATTTATATGTCAAAATTCTGCTATTGCAAGCACTAAGAGATGTTCCTATTTATGCTAGAACTGTTAGGGATATCTGTATTAAAAAGCCTGGAAGAAAAGCTAAGGAACCCCTCACAGTCCATGTGATGGGAGAACTGACTGCTTTTATGACAAAAAAAGAGCCCCCTGTGAAATATGGTGACCCTGGTCACCCTACAGTAACAGTTCAGTTTGTTAAAACCTTTGTCTCTAAAGTTCGAGTAGATCTGGGTGCTGCAATAAACATTACGACACTTGAAACATCACAATTAATGCAGTTGAAAAACTTAATTAGGGAAATCCCAACCGTTCTAGAGCTGGCTGACCACTCTACAATTAAACTAGAAGGAGTCATTGAAGACCTAGTAATTTCCGTAGAATCTTGGAATTACCCAGCCGATTTTGTTGTGTTACAAACTAAAACAAAGTTGGGGGGTCATCCACTAATTCTAGGAAGACCTTGGCTGGCTACAGCAGATGCCTTCATCAGCTATAGATCTGGATCAATGACAATATCTAATGGGCAGGAAACCAAACAACTTACTCTTTATCCTCATGCCACACCCATGATTAATAACGACAATTCTATATGGTTAGATTATGAGGATGAGGAAACTCAACCTATTTTAACTGTCGGACAAGCTTTAACTTTCAAAGACTCAACCGAAGATGAATCAATCAGCAACTTTATCTCTGAACCTTCTTCGGTTAGTCCAGAAATACATAATCACTTCACTGCAATCTTGGTATCTGAATCCCAGCAGAACCTTGAAACTGAAAATCTACCTCAGATATTAGCTGGTAGCTCCTCCAAAAGTATAACAGTAGAAGTCGAGCAAGGTAAGACATTAAATATAAATCCTAATCTAACAGACGATCAAAAAAAGAAGTTAATGAAGCTACTCCGTGAAAATAAAAAAGCATTCGCATGGGATTATACAGATATGAAGGGGATTTCTCCTTAATTATGCACCCACCGCATTTATATTAAAGAAGGATCCCGCCCAGTCTGTCAACCCCAACGACGGATGAATCCCAATTTAAGGGAAATTGTAAAGGAAGAACTTCAAAAACTGTTGAATGCAGGATTTATATATCCTATATCTGATAGTGAATCGGTTTCTCCACTAGTAATTGTACCCAAGAAAAATGGGAAATGGAGAGTATGTGTGGATTATAGAGCCCTAAATAAGCCCACCTAGAAAGACCATTTCCCTTTACCATTCATTGATCAGGTATTAGATAACTTGGCAAGTAAGAAATTATTTTCCTTTTTGGATGGATTTAGTAGATATAATCAGATAAAGATTGCACCCCAAGATCAGGACAAGACCACTTTCCCTAGCCCATGGGGGACCTCTGCCTGCAGGGTTCTTCCATTTGGGCTATGTAATGCCCTAGAAACATTTCAAAGAGCAGTGGTAGGGATATTTTCTGATATGTTAAATGATTCTTTAGAAATATTCATGGATGAATTTACTCCTTATGGCACGACTTTTGAAGATGAATTACAAAACCTTAAAAAAGTACTTAAGCGATGTATAGAAGCACACCTTACTTTAAGTACTGAAAAATGCCATATGATGATGAATCAAGGTATTGTATTGAGTCACTTTGTCTCATTCTTAGGAATTCAAGTCGATCCAGCCAAAATACAGGTAATTCAGACCCTCCCTATCCCCAAAACACAAACGGATGTGAGAAGCTTCTTAGGACATGCCGGGTATTATAGAAGATTTATCAATAATTTTTCTAAAATAGCTTCTCCTTTATTTGTGTTACTAACGAAAAATGTTGAATTTAAGTGGACTGATGATTGTGAAAAAGCATTTGATGAACTTAAACATCAGTTGTCTACAGCTCCCATTTTGAGAGGACCTGATTGGGCACTCCCCTTTCATATATCCTCTGATGCCTCAGACACTGTGATTGGAGTTGTCTTGGGACAAGAAGAAAACAGTCTTCCCTATGCCATTTACTTTATTAGTAAAAATATGACCCCCGCAAAACTTAATTATACAGTTACTGAGAAGGAATTTCTAGCAGTGATTTATGCTATCAATAAGTTTCAACATTATATTACTGGTTATACTACTATTGTGCATACTGACCACTCGGCCATTAAATACTTAATGAACAAAGCAGTTACAAATGCTTGAGTTACCATATGGTTATTGTTATTACAAGAATTTGATATCACAATTGTAGACCGACCAGGAAAAGAGAATGTAGTTGCTGATTTCCTTTCTCGGTTAAAAACTAATGAAAATATTCCAGTAGATGATTATTTTCCTGACGAATATTTATTGGCAGTATCTGCTCACTCACCTTGGTATGTAGACATTGCCAACTATCTAGTTGCAGGGAAATTACCATCACACCTATCGCATAGAGAAAAAAGGAAAATCATCCAGCAAAGCGCTAGGTACAACTGGATAAGCGGATGTCTGTTTCACACAGGACTCGATTAGGAGATCCGGAGATGCATTGGCGAAGATCAAATTTATGATGTATTGAAAGCCTGCCACGATGGCCCTTGTGGAGGGCATTTTGCAGACAAAATAACAGCACACAAGGTTCTCAGGATGGGTTACTACTGGCCCTCAATCTTCAAGGATGCAAATAAATATGTCAGGGCCTGCAATAGCTGTCAAAGAATGGTCCAGCCTAATCACAGGGATGAAATGTCACTCAATCCCCAGGTAATTCTTGAACCTTTTGAAAGATGGGCACTAGATTTTTTAGGTCCCATTAACCCTCCATCCAATAAAAAGTGTATATACTAGTATGCACGGATTATATGACTAAGTGGGTAGAAGCTAACGCACTCCTCAAAGCTAATGAAGATTCAGTATTAACATTTTTATTTGAAGAGATCTTTGTTAGGTTTGGATTTCCTAGGGAACTAGTCACTGATGGGGGACCTCCTTTTAACTCTCATGGCTTCAAAGACACATTGCAGAAATACCATATTAAGCATAAAATGACCACACCTTATCACCCCCAGGCAAATGGGTAGGTGGAGAGCACCAACAAAGTCATAGAAGTCATTTTGACAAAAACAATAAAGGAAAATAGGAGGGACTGGTTTCAAAAGTTGCCTGATGTGCTATGGGCTTATAGAACTACTTAATGGAATACTACGGGCTTTACACCCTATGAATTAGTTTTTGGTAAAAATTTTGTTTTCTGTGTGGAGTTCGAAATCAAAACTTTAAGAATTGCTTTAGTTGTTAACCTTGATTTGACTGATGCACAGACAGCCAGGTTGCAGCAGCTTCGGGAATTGAACGAGAAGAGGTTGGATGCCATCCATCAAACAACCGTGATCCAGCAACAAAGAACCAGATGGCACGACAAAACCATTAAGCAAAAGCAGTTCCAGAAAGGTAATTGGGCTTTACTGTATGTCTCCCGTTTCGAAAATTTCCAAGGTAAATTAAGAACAAGGTGGCTAGGACCTTATGAAATAGATGTTGTTTTTCCAAATGGAACAGTCAGACTCTTAACGATTGATGATAGTAGAACACCATTATTAGTGAATGGGTATCGACTTCGTTTGTATCAACGACCTCTTTCTAAAGACGATTTCAGAGCTACTTGCATGGCAGACTTACATTATGTTTTTTTAGAGGAACCTGTTGTCCCTCAAGGCACTCAAATTTCTGTCTATTTATTTATTTTTAGATTAGATTTCTTAACTAATAATCCCTGCCAAGGGTTGCCATGTTACAATTAATTGTTTTGCAGATCTTAGTTTCGAAGAATGGCTGAGAATAAAAAGTCCAAAAGAATCACTTTGCAGCTTGGGAACGTATTTTGGACCATAAATCAGTCTTTCATTATGTCTCGTTGCTGTAACACCACTTCCTGTTGCTGCAACATCATTTCCCTGTTGCTGCAACACCACTTCTCGTTGCTGCAACACCATTTCCCGTTGCTGCAACACCACTTCCTGTTGCTGCAACATCATTTCCCCGTTGCTGCAACACCACTTCCCGTTGCTGCAACACCATTTCCCGTTGCTGCAACACCACTTCCTGTTGCTGCAACATCATTTCCTCGTTGCTGCAACACCACTTCCCGTTGCTACAACACCATTTCCCTGTTGCTGCAACACCACTTCCCGTTGCTGCAACACCACTTCCCGTTGCTGCAACACCACTTCCCGTTGCTGCAATACCACTTCCCATTGCCGCAACACCACTTCTCGCTGCTGCAGCACCAACTCCTGTTACGGCAACATCACTTCTCAATGTTATAACACCAGTTTCAGTACTTAATGAACTATCATCCTGATGGAACATATTATTCTTCATTAAAGGAACCAGCCATGCACTCTGATAATTACACTTCTTCACTACTACTTCCTGTTAGTAATAAAAATCGCCTGTATTCTCATGCTTCTACACCCTTTGTAATCATTATTGATCCAGCAAAAGACAAGATAAGACTTTTTGGCGCACAACTAAAAGTAAAAGTAAAGGTACGCATGTTTAAGTGTGGATATTAAATTATAGTTAATGTGGAGATGTTGATACGACTGCCGAAATCATTGTACTACCAATCATATCATTCAGCCGTAGATTTGGGGGGATTACCAAAATATTGTAATTATTGCATAACACGTCAATCACCGCCACCCTTACTCCTCGCGGTAATATCTAAAAGTCACCTTGTCGTGGCATATCCTCATTTGTAACGGTTTACTTTGTCTCAAACTCGGCAACTCGGCTCTGCATTGTGTATTTTCGCTGGATCAGCAGCTATTGGGGGAAATCTGATTACACATGAACCTGCCACAACAGCACTACTGGAACTCTACCCCGAGGTCTACCAAATTTTCCTGCAAGCAGGATGGGTAGACTACTTTAGAAAACTCCCATATTTCATTACACAACAAGTATTGGAGTTCGCATGCAACTTAAGAGAAGGATTTTCCATGGTCCAGGGAGTACAAATTCCAGTAACAGAAGAAGACGTAGCCCAAGTTTCCGGGTTACTGATCAATGGTACACGCTTTTTTAGTAAAAAACATCTTATTCTGAATGTGCAGCAAGACTTTTTCCTACCAGGCGAGCATGTGGAATCCAAAGGCAGAGGGGTCACACTTCAGTCACTGCCTCCACCATGGCCAAAGGTTGCGGAGTTCGTTAAGCAGTATTTGACTTGCGAAGGTCGTTACCAGGTAATTTACCAACACGACTTCGTTTTGTTAAATCATTTGAGGCATGGTTAGTTAATAAACATGCCCTATTATCTATTGGGTTGTCTAAAAAATATGTCACGCTATACTGTAAAAGCAAAGCATCCGCTCCTTTCCCTGAAACATCATCGCTTAGCCCAACTTCTAATAAATAGAGGCTTTGCTCTAAATCACCCACCTACCCTCATTAATTCTCCCCAGCAAATAGAAGAAAATCCTCAGCAAGCAGAAGAAGTCCCCCAACAACCAGAACAAATACCCCAGGAAATTCCCCAACAACCAGAACAAATACCCCAGGAAATTCCCCAATAACCAGAGAAAATACCCCAGGAAATTCCCCAACAACCAGAGAAAATACCCCAGGAAATTCCCTAGCAATTAGCAACAGAAACACCCCTGCAGAGGACCCCATCCCCCAATGAAGCTCAACCATCCACCCCCATGCTTCATATCTCCACTGATGACTCCGATAATAACACCCCCATCATCTTTCTTAAAAGAAAAAAGCAGCAGAAAACTGAAACTCCACCAAAAAGAAGAAGAACCAGGGCTTCAATCAAAGCAGATGCTATTCCTGATAGCTCCCCCATTCTCAAGGAAAGTGACCGAAAAAGAAAAATTACTGACTTTCCTTCTTCTGTACCAAGGCAACAAACACGGTCGTCTGTAGCAGTTAAAACCACTAGCCCCATTATCCCCACTTCTCCACCCATCATCCTAAGATCCCGCACTCCAACCATTCCTGAGCATTCCCCTTCCTCACCCTCTGGGGCTGAGATGCAGAGCGTTGACAGTTTTGTGACATTATTTTCTGAGGTAGCTGTTACACAAGAACCAGCTGCCGAAAAATCTAAAGTAGACACCCAAGGTAATATTGGGCGAGTGGCTGTTACACAACAACCAACCACTGACCCAACAGGTGACACACAAGAACCACCTGTTGCGGATGCAAATGACCGAGTGGATGCGGAACAACGATCCCTTCCTCCATTAGAACCTGCAAATACAGAAGCTTCGCCTACCATAGCCTCCCTGCAGGAAGAAATTGAATTTCTAAAATCCCAAATTAAGGATTATCAGCAAGAGATAATGAAGGTTAAGGAAGCCTATCAGAAGGAATACAATCTCCACATCCTAGCACGGGTAGCGTCTGTAACAGAAAAGAGTCAATATAATGAATATATGTGCAGCGAGTGTGGTGAGCTTTACACTCAAGCAAGATATAAGATAGTCCAGCTCCCAATGACTGAAGCTAATCCACAACCTTCTGCTACTGTAATCAAAACAGAACAACCTGCTATTACACAAGAACCAGCAGGAGCTGCAGAAGAAGAAATAGAACAACCTGCTGTTACACAAGAACCAGCAGGAGCTGCAAAAGAAGAAATAGAGCAACCTATTGTTACACAGGAACCAGCAGGAGCTGCAGAAGAAGAAATAGAACAACCTTCTATTACACAAGAACCAGCAAGAGTTGCAGAAGAAGAAACAGAACAACCTGTTGTCACACAAGAACCAGCAGATTCTCCAAGAGTTGTAAAAGAAGAAACAAAGAAACCTACTGTTACACAAGGACCAGCAGGTTTTTCAATAATTGTAGAGGAAGACATAGAACCACCCTGGGCCACTCAAACTAGTATAGAACAGAAATCTTTTGCTGATGCTTATGCACAGACGAAACCTCCCTGTGTCAGCAATGCTCACACTGAGACCTCTAGTTTTCAACAACTAAAGGACACATGGAGAACACAATATGAGCTTTCACGAGGGAAGGCATTCCAACAGCAAAAGTCAATCTGGTTTATCTATGCATACAAAAATTGGGATGCACTTGAACAATCTCGAGCTCAACATAAAGAAAATAAGGAATTAAATGTTAGGTTGTCCCACATCTTCGATTTGGTCCAGAGGGTACTGGCTACAAGAAAACCCTCTTTCAATTATGCAGTATTTTTGAGAGAACGCTTAGCGTTCTTGCAAATAAAGGCAATTAGAGATGGAAGACCCTACCAAGTTGATACAACTGATCAATTTATTGAAACATTAAGAGAAGCACCAAATAATGATCAAAACTTGCTCTGTGAACTCTATCTTCACAATGAGGCCATGCCTGAAGATAGAGTGATGAATATACTCCCTATTGTTGGTGATATCCAAATAAGAGCCTTCATCTCTTTTCTATTCAATCAACTTACTTGGAAAAATGCCTATATGTCAGCAATGCATAATGAGTAGAACTGCCTTCTCTGGATTCGAAATGAACCACAGAATGCAGCCACCTTCATTGCACAACATCAAAAAAATCTGAGTAATCCATAGATGGTTGATCACATGAGGAAACTACAGGCAGCAGTCTTGCAGGACTGCCAACATTATGTAAAAACAAAAGGGGCGCTGGCCATCAAAGCAAACAATTTATTTTGGGAACATTGTCCAAAAGAGAGACAGGAATATCATCCTTACAATCCCCTCAATCTTCAGGTAGCAATTTCACGCATACCTTATTATGTCAAATGTATGGAATAGTGTGCTCAAAGGTGGATTGGTTACCGTTTTCATTTCCCTCTCTTGTGGTTACCTGGTCAGCAATATAAGGCTCATTACAAACTGACCAAAAAGGAGGAGGTGGCAGTATGGCAGCAATTACAGAGTGTCTATGGATTCAGAAGCAGGTCTGATAGCACCTTCTTTAGCTACTGTATCAGCAACTTACACTGTTCATCCCAGTATTCCGACTCAGATTCAGAGTAAACGTTGCATGAGGACATGCAACCCTTTCAGTTGGGGGGGATGTTAGGACTCCATATTGTCTACTTTTGACCTTATATTTTGTCATGATGTTACCCTCTTTAGCCCATAAGTTGAAACCTTTGATAACATTTTGACCTCATTATTTCAAGGTATGAAGTAACTCTCCTCATTGCTATATGTTTAATTATTCAAAACATATTCATGTTATCTTTATAATTAAGCTTTGGAAGTTGACTAAGTCGCTGACAATTGTTGAAACTGTTCAAAGTCCGCAGAATTATAATTCACATTTGTTGCAACACCAGAAACAACAACTGACTAAAGCGGGTAAAACCTCATTTTGCAATGGGTGAAACAACAATTGTCTAGCGGGGCAGTAACCGTCTGAAGCTGGCAGAACTATACTTGGCAGATGCTGACACAGCATGATCAACAAAACATAGTCGCAGATGCTGGAACATAGGAACATCACGAGAACTTCAAGCGAACAGTTGAGATTTACCAAATCGACAACAAGGATGAAACAACCAAGGATAACACAAAGATCTCAAGGAGATGGACGAGGTATACCAGTTTTGCAACACTACAAGGATCCGCCTAACGAAGGATGACAAAGTTTACACACTGTTGTAACAACATGCTGTAACAAGAATTGATTTCCTATTTTTGTATAAAGAGGTCAAACTGAATGAATAATGACAATCTATTGTAATAGATGTCTCCTCTATAAAGAGGAGACATCTACAGTTGACAAGTAGCTAATCGTAACGGAAGTATTGTAGTGCAGAGCAATTCTGAATTGTAATTGGACATTTTGGCAGATGAATAAAACATTGTTCTGAGCATTTCAACTTAGCATCTGTGTTCCGGGGAATCTTGTGAGAGGGACAGGGCCCACCTTCTTCACAATATTCACCCATTTCTTTTCTGTTAAGTGTGTGTGTGATTTCTGTGTATTTCTAGCCTTGCTTCCGATATTTCCTTTTTGCTGATTACTCTGTTTTCTTTAATCGATGGCGCTGTGAAAAGAGTGTGTCACCCTGGTGATTGAGGATTTTTCAGTGTGTATTTGGAAAATTGGTTACAGAGGCAGGTCGTTGAATCTGCCTGTATTCTAAGACAGGGTCTTGGTCGTCCTCTGGTTACCAGACAGCCATTCATTTCTTTTCTGCAGAATTTGTTAAACGAATTAGTTTAATTGTTTCAATGTTGTATTTCGTGCAATAGATATAGTTGTTTTGTAACACAGGAGTAAGGGTTTTATAGAAAGTAGATTTGTTTATACTACCATCATTTAATGCTTTTAGAATTTGAGTTTGCGATACAGTACTTGAGTCGTCACGCATTTGAAACATAATAATGGACTCCTCGGGTTGACAGTTTAATGTGGTTTCGACTGTTTAATTATAACAATTCGAGCAGGCAAACAGCCTAGGTCTTTGGAACACTGTGGTGGGTCCATTATCAAGTTGAATTCTCCTGTAAATGGTTCCTGTGCAAGATTTCCTTCTTCTTCTTGGTGTGCGAGTGCGAGGTGCGCGCGTTTGGGTTCTTCATGCTCCTGAATTTTTTGTTCATTTTCTTGTATTCCGGTGGTATGTTTTCCTAGCCTGCTCTTCAACTATCAATAACCTTCTTGACCTCCAACTCACCTACAGTCCTCTTGAACATTTCTGACTCATTAAATATAACATCCTTGCTTCTAATAATTTTATGTTTGACTAGATCCCATAGACAATAACCAAAATCTTCATCACATATCCCAAAAAAATGCATTCCATAGATTTATCATCTAGCTTAGTTCTATTTTCACTGGGAATGTGTACGAATGCTTCACATCCAAATATTTTCAAGTGAGAATAATTCAAATTCTTACCAGTCCAAAATTCTTCAGGGATACCGCCATCCAAGGTTGTAGTTGGAGATCTATTTATGAGGTAGCAAGCAGTCCTAACTGCTTCAGCCCAAAAATTCTTCTCCAAACTGAAATTGGACAACATACTTCGCACCTTTTCCATAATGGTGTGATTCATCCTTTCTGCGACACCATTCCGTTGAGGAGTACCATGCACGTTATTCTCATGCTTTATGCCAAACCTGTTACAATATTCATTAAATGCATTTGAGCAATATTCTCCACCATTATTTGTTCTTAAACACTTCAGCAATTTGTTAGTCTCTCTTTCAACAGCAACGTGGAATTTTTGAAATATTTCAAACACTTCACTTTTATTTTTCATAGGATATGCCCAAACCTTCCTGGATGCATCATCTATAAATGTTACAAAATATGATGTTCCTCTTAACGATTTGATGCTAACAGGACCAAACACATCTGAGTGTACCAATTCTAACACATTTTTCTTTCTATCATGGCCACCTCTAAGGAATGAAACCCTTCTTTGCCTACCATATATACACTGCTCACAAATATCAAGATTGTAGGATTTCAAACCTGGCAATAAATTTTTACCAATAAGGATTTTTAATCCCTTCTCACTCATGTGACCCAAACGCTTATGCCACAGATCTGTTGAATTTACTTCTTTTGTGACAGCAGCCAAATCGGATTTTCCTATCAGTGTCTTCAATGTGTATAATGTTCCTATCTTGGGTCCTTTGGCCACGACCAATGCACCTTTGCTAATTTTCTAGCCTCCTTTTCCAAAGCTTGTGGAATAGCCTTCATCATCCATTCGTCCCATAGAGATTAAACTCATGCGCATTTCTTGTACATGCCTGACCTGTTTCAATAATATATCTTGTCCATCTTTCATCTTGATCTGGACATCTCCCACTCCAACAATACTGCAAAAATGATTATTCCCCAAATGCACTCTACCATAATCACCATGATTATATGAAACAAAACTATCTTTGCATGGGGTTACATGGCGAGATGCCCCAGAGTCAAGGATCCAATCAAAGCTACTGCTATATGTATATACACATGCATCCTCTACTGAAACAATAAACAACACATCACCATATGTGGCTACAATAGTAGTCTAACCTTCATTTGTGTTAGATGACTTGTGATTTGTATTGGACGGTCTCTGATCCTTTTGTCCATTTTTCCAGAATCGACATTCTTTCTTCATGTGCCCGGGTTTGCCACAATGAAAGCAGATGATTCTACCTCTCCTTGATTTTGATCAGCCTCTCAATCTTGATCGCTCTTGCCAGCCTTGATCCATTTTCCTACCACGATCAGCTAGAGCTAGAGCCTCTCCTCCCTGGTTTTCCACAATTGACTTGCATCATGGCTCCTCATTCATTAAACTACTACTGACATCATCATACTTCAGGGTCCCTGTAGTTGCTGAAGTGCTCATAGCTACAATTAAATTTTCCCAACTGTCTAGCATAGAACACATCAACAATATGGCTCTAATTTCATCATCTAAAATGATTTTAACAGAGGCAAGTTGATTAGTAATAATATTAAATGCTCAATGGTGCTCAGGCAACTGAAGCACCCTCCTTCATTTTGAGATTATAAAGCTTCTTCATCAAGAACACTTTGTTTGATGTTGTGTTCTTCTCATATAGATCATGGAGCTTCTTCCATAATCCTTCTGCCATCTTTTCTCCAAACACATTGAAATAAACATTCTTTGCTAAATATTGGCGGAGTGTTGCAATCGACTTTCTATCTAGCTTATTCCACTCTTCATTTGTCATCGATGATGATTTCTTTGTTGGGCCCTCAATTGGAAAATACTGATCCTTTAAAATCAGTATATCCTCCATATGTGATTTCCATAGGGAAAAATTAGCCCCACTCAACTTCTCCATATCTATAAATGTTGTCTCCATTTTCAATCAAATTCACGCCCCAAAAAACTCCACTTAAAAATAAAACTTTAATTATTACTTTTTAAAATTTAGTAATAATGACCTTCGTCCTTTTAAAATAACCTTTTCAAAATTCCTGCTCCTTTTTAAAATATAC
>APFE030367596.1:0-16886 GCA_000404065.3 Pinus taeda
GCGCTCCCTCTGAGATGGCTCGACTTCGACAACGAATGGGATACTGAAGAGGTCAACCTCGGCGCGCTCCGTCAAGCCCGTCCTCGGACTCGCCTGCCCCTCCAGTGATCTGCTTGCGGGTCGCTACCCTTGCACCCGAAGTGGAAGAGGGCGCTATCGTGCCTCCAGTAGCCACCGGGGGCCTCCATCCTCGTCTGGTACTGCTATCTTCTCTTTCAATAGTTCCTTGCATCGGCCTCGGATAACGGCTCACATAACTGTGGTTTTCCATGAGACTCCTCAGATGGAGGACTCAGACTCTCATCCGGGAGGTTCGGGGACCGTTTCTGGACCTTCTCCGTCTACTCAGTTGAGAATTGGTGTGGGGCCTCAGCAGGCTCCAACTGCCCCTGGATGCAGCACTCAGGACGAGGAAATGGTGCCAATCGACCCCGACCCCTCTGAGCAGATCGCGGCTCCAGCCATGGATGAGCCAGAAATGGGATGGTGTCGCATTGTGGAAGAACCACAGGATGGTTAGTGTGTTCGCGTGGGCATTGTTTTTGGATAAGCTATGACAATTTCCGGGCAAGTCTGTTATGCAAATTATGTGGTGGTTTTGTATGTGTTTTTTGATGGTTTTGCTGACCATGGAGCACCAGAAGAGTATCCTCCCGGTCCTCTGCGTGGGTTCAGATCTCTGTACTCTTACTTGCTTTTCCTGATAGCTCTGCATAGTATCAGAGCAGTGTACTGACTTCGGTCTTATTGTAAATATTCCTCTTCTTTGTTAATAGAATTAGTTTTACTTAGAAAAAGAAATAATAATAATAATTCTTCATTGAAAACTTAATGATAAAGATGAATTGCAGTGAAATTTTGGTTCTAAATAAGATCTTATGAGGAGGAATTGACTAGTTAATTATAAAAAACACCATTATATATATGAGAAAAGTTGTATGCATTAAAAAACATATATAATTTTCTAATTTAAATAATGTCTGTATTCAGGCTTGTGTGAATCATAATGAATCCTAATGATAAACCGCACTTGTTGGTTCGAAATGCGTTTGCTAAAATTTTTCTTATTTGATTTGAATTGAAAGAAATAATATCTGTTTTATAAAAAAAATTGAAAATAATAGTAAATAATGAATAACACTATGGATATCTATTATAATTTAGTTTGTCCAATAACCTATTATTATTGGCTTACAATTTACAAACCTTTTTCCCTATATATAAAATTAATAATTAACTATTATTTAAAGAAAAAACTTCTTGTCTTAAATAATTTGCTAATAACTCATAAAAAAATTTCCACTTCTACCCAAATATATTTGAGTATTCCACGACAAATATGTAGAAAAATAAACTTAGACCCACTAATGGAAGATTCTACCACTATTTATTTATTTATTATTATTATTATTTTTTTTACGTTAAAAAAAATCTCATTATAAAACAACCTCCTAAAGAAATTGATTATTGGTTTAATTCCCCACGCGCAATGCATTACATGGGCATAAATGCAACATTTACCAATTAATTATTGATTTAATTCCCCTCGCGCCATGCATTACATGGGCATAAATGCAACAATTTTCTACCGAATTATTTGATGAAAAAAAAGGTGCAAAAAGGTGTTGAGGCACACATGCAACATTTGCTTCATAATTATTTGATGAAAAAAAAGAGAGTCCAAAATGGCGTTGAGGGACTGTATAATCTCGCTTTAGTACAGCCAGCCGTCAAATCATCGACATAATTTATTTGCTTCAAAACACCGATCAGCGATCCTCACAACAGGTGGCAGATCGTATGGGCGACCGGCAATAGCCAGTGGAGTATGCCGTGGTCACTGCCTTTGTCCGTCACTGCTGTATATTAATCGGGAGGCCTGGTTGACGAGCTGGTTTTTTCTTGTATTTTCAGTCGGACGGAACGCTGAGGTTCGTAAACAATTTTCTGGCAGAGTTGATGACGTATTGGGTAAGGTATCTTGCTTGAGTGTATGCTTTTTCCTCTTTCTGCGTTAAATTCTTGAAAAATTATTTCAGCATTAAGCTATTTTCATTTAGGCCGTGTAGCATTTGTTTTTGCTGAATCATTTTGAAGCGTTCTTGCTCGATTTGGTTGCTTCTTTATATCTGTTTCAAGCGGCTGTGAAATTCTCGCCATCCTTTTCCCCATTCTGTAGCATTTGGAGTACCTTGGAGGTTTTTCCACTGCAGTAGCCGTTTTTTTTGAAAATGCAGAGAATTCTGCCTTGGATATAGTCCAAACCTTCCCCTGCATTTGTGAATGCCGGGTTTCTTTTCTATTTTCTTTTTATTTCGTTAGTGTTTTGCAGTTAACGCACTGCAATTGGACCCCGGACAACCCCGGTAGGTTGGCTTACCTTTCAACGGCTACATGACAGTACCACCCTGTGTCTTCCCCATCAGCTTCATTCTTGCTTGCTTTGTCTTGCGATACTCGTTAAGGTAATCCGCAAAAACAGACAAGAAAGCTTCAAATATTAAACTATCTTATGAGATATTTTAGGCTTCATTGTTATCTCAAAAAATTGTTAATAAATCGATTATGAGTAGGAAAATGTAGTTTAGTGTTTCAGCATTTTATTCCAACATTGATTCCTTCTGTTTCAGATTGTCGGATATGGTGTGTGGGCGAAGCCCTATTTAAGGTTCCGTCCATAATATTTCCGAATCACGAAAGAGTGGGTCTGTGTACTTAAGCACCACAGATCTTTCATGTGAGTCCCTAACATCCACTCAAGCCAACACACGTCATAAGCATCCAACAATTTATCTTGCTTACGAGCTTTTTCTGCAGCAAGGTGCTAATAAGGACTTCTAGCTAGTAAAAGAGCTTGGAAGGACCTTTCAACTAACAATGTGAAGAACTGCAATCTCTGTTTAGCGCTTGTGAATTCTTGATTGGAGTTGCATCTGGTGCGTAAGTGGTGGCTCCTTCCAAGTGACTTTGCCGTAAGCCTTAAGAAATCAACTGAAAGCTTAGTTCCCATAGAAATTGAAGCACTCAATGCTCTGCTATGTACCATACGAAAATGCTGTCGAATAGAGTTTACACACGTACTCTGATTTAATCAAAGCTTCGTATTTGTTCTCACTCTCCTGATCTCCATTCCTAAGATATATTTTGTAGCTCTAAGTCCTTCATATCAAATTGTGCTGAAAGTGAAACTTTAAATCATGAATCACACCTTTACTCTTACCAAAGAATAACACATCATCTACATATAGAGTGATAACAAGGAAATTACCACAACATCATCTACATGTAGAGTGATAACAAGGAAATTACCACAATTTTGTTTGTAAAACATACAGTGATATTATTTGGATCTCAAAAACCCAATCACAATTGCAGGCCTAACAAAGTCTTTGCCCCAATGTTTTTCCTCATTAGGTTCATTAACCATGAGTGGTTGTAGATGTGTTTTGTAATGCACTTGGGATGTTCTACAATGTTTTCTACCCACTCCACTTTGCCTATGCCCTCAAGCATGAGGTATATGCAATGTGCAGCACTTGGAGTCCAAAATATGGTGTTATATTTGGACTCAAGCATCTTTCCAACAAGAACATAGTTTGAGGCATTATTTGTGATGACCTATAGAACAATCTGCTCCCCCACTTCCTTAATAATGTCATTCAAAAGCTCAAATAGAAGGGTTGCATCCTTCACCTTATTAGATGCATCAACTGATCTAAAAAACATGGTCCCTAGAGGGCAAGAAACGAGGAAATTAATGATAGTGGGGTTCTTTCCATTTGTCCATCCATCTGACATGATTGAACAACCCGTTTTGAGCTATGACTCTTTATACTCAGCCAAATACTCATCAATGGAAGAAATCTCTATCTTCAAAAGAGCTCCCTGCAAGTCATGCATAGTAGGGCCTTTGAAGCCCTTTCTTGTAGCTATAATAGAGTCCCACATAGCTTGGTAATAAGGTGAGCGAGCAACATTAAATGGGATATCTGCATCATACCACCATTTACCAATGTATTGAAAAGAATATTCTTTGCATTGTTTTTTCCAATGTTCATCTAAAGTGGGTTGACGACTTGGCTGGGAGGAAGTGGGATTAGAGGTGGTAGTGGTGGCAAAGGATGAGAAGTAACTCTAGATATTCAACCTCTTTGTTCCTTTAGATTGTTGGCCTTGATGAAAAGGCCCAAGAGTAGGAGGAACATAGTGAAAGGGGTGATTGGTGGAAGGGATAAAAGAGGAGTCTTGAATCTCAAAGTTGTCATACCCACTCTCTTTCATGACTTGTAAAATTTCCTTCTTTGCTCTTTCATGGCTTGTAAAATTTCCTTCTTCTTTGCTCTTTCACAACTTGTAAAATTTCATTTTTCTTTGTAATTTCTTCTTGGATAGCCTTCTCCCTAGCCTTATTCTCCTCAAACTTCTCAAACTTGGCGAGGTATTCTGACCTAACATGAACTAACTCTTCTTTTGGTGCATCATGTGGCTTTACTTTGCCTCTTATTCCAGCCAAGTGTTGTTTCAACTTGAGAAGACCCCCACCTCCAATAGATTTATTGCAAAGTTTGCATATCATTTTTCCATCAATCAAATCACAACGAGCCCTTGCATTGTCCTTGGCTTTTGGAGGCATGGTGCCTAGAAATATTTGAAATTTGCAAAGAAATAAGCCATTAAAAAAAATTTGCAGCCAAGAAAAATGGAAGACCTAAGATAAATTTGGGGAAAAATCGGCATATTTAACCTACAAAATTTGATAGCAAGAACTAGAGATTTGATAACAATGTAGCATAGAACACATAAAAAATTAAATACATGGACAACATTGAAATATGGATTTTTTCAAGTGAAAATCCTTATTTGGAAATGCAAACTAGCTTCCTTAACATCCTCTTAAAGATGCCAAGTCTACTAACAACTCCAAACTATCTCCAAAATAGCTCCAAGTCCAACTCCAAGCCTCCAAGATGACTACTTAGCCAAAACTCAACACTCTCCAAGCTTGCAATAAAACTCACAAAAACTCCAAATGAGATGCGTGAGGCAAATGAGAGGGGAGACCTCCTTTTATTGGCTTGGAGGGGGTGTTTTTGGAGGGAAACAACCCTTAGTTTCCCTCCATACCACCTTAGTGGCCACAAAAAAGCTTCTTGGTGGGTTCGTAGTCGATGCGGTAATGAACTGGCCGATTTACCCATAAACCGATTGGTTCTGTCATAAACTGGCTGGTTAGGCCTGATTTTTGTGAAAAATCGGCGAAGTTGCCCCTTGGACTGGGTTTTATGCCTGACCTAGCTAGTTTGACTGGTTTTTGTTTCAGACCGATTGGTTTTTAAAACTATGCATGAGAGCATGATGTGTAAGATATAACAGTGGATGCCCCCTTAAGGCAGGGCAGTTCATCGCCCACCAGGGGTTGGGACAATCATTGGTTGTAAGGGGGCGATATGAGGTTCCCTAAGAACTAGGGTGATGGCCATAATGATAGGGGTAGAGCTCATGTTTGACTTTTGTCCACGTGCTGAATTTGTATGTTCCAACCATTTTAGCATTTTTGTGGTACATTTCCTGTTGAGAGTGGCCAAATTATGCTTTTTCCTTTCTTTTTAGTTGCACAACCTTTGGGGAATCGTTCTAAGCTCGACCTAAAGTGTGGACAAGGGGAGGGGGAACCTAATTCCCTCGTGGAACTAATGGACAAATGTGGACCCTGATGGGAAATATGGTGAAAGGGTTTACAATGAGTGGAAGGGAGTGATGTATATGGTGTCGGGAACTGAGACCAAATCAAGGTTTCCCATGTAGTGCCACTCCTAAAGCTAGTAACCAATAAAGGAGATCCCATAGGACTAAGATAAAAGGTTAACCATCAAATTAGACAGAAGAGACAAGAGTACAAACCAAGCCCACTTTTTCCGTCGAATCCCCCCATTAATCCATGCCCAAAAAATGTCCATGATAAGTAAACAAAAATACCTAACTACACATTGAAAAATCCATACCTCTGAGGTTGGCTGAGGATCATCTAGGAGATTTTTTTTTTTCTCTAATGGATATCACCCACAAGTGGTGGGTAACAACTACTAGCTTTAGGAGTGGAACAACATGGGAAATCCCGATTTTGGTTTCGTGGTCTTGCTTTTCGACACCACATACATCACTCCCCTCTGCTCATTATAACCCTTTTCAACATACGTCCCATCCGGGTCCACAAGGAGTTAGCCTACCCCTATCATTGTCCACACTTTGGGTCAAGCTTGGAGCGATGCCTCAGAGGTTAATGTAGCTAAAAAGAAAGTAAAAAGCATAATTTGGCCACTTACAACAATAAGTGTATCATAAAATGCAAAAGATGGTTGGACATACAAATTTAACATGTGGGCAAAAGACAACATGAGCTCTACCCGCTATCATTATGGCCATCACCCTGGTTCCTGGGGCCCCTATAGTGGCCCCCCCTGCATGTTTAAGGAACCCATGATTGTCCCAACCCTTGGTGGGCGTTGAATTGCCCAACCCTAAAGGGTGTATTCACTGTTATATCATTCACATCATGCTTTCATCCCCTGGAGCCTTGAGCAGCTATAAAATAAAAATCAACAAAAGGCAAAACACATATGAAGAAGGGTGGAAAAACAAAGGTCAGGGTAACTCATGTACCATGATTTCTCCCTCCTACATCTATACACCCAAGTGTGGGCTTCCTGTTATCATAGCTACCCTGGTACCATGGCATGTGGTTTGGAGCCTTCCCTTGATTCCCCACTTCGTTCCATCATTATATCACATGACACTTGCCTTATGACGGATGTACCATGGACTTGTCACTCCTGTAGAGGTTGAAACAACCTAATAGGGTCCTTGATTAACCTCCCTCTTGAACTTGGAGGCACCTGTACACTCTAAAACCCATTATAGAAGGGCATGCCACTATGAAGTGTACACTTGGTTCCATGATTTGTAAGCTCATTTGCTCAACTATACTAATGAATTGTTGTACTAGAAGGTGAGGAGACAAATTGGATCTTATACAAGATTGCATGTGGGTCTTTATCTTGGGGTTAGGTTTCCCCATACAGGGTTCAAGCCCTCCATAGGGTCTTAATGGCACTTGTAGGGTAAGCGTTGAGAGCCATGGTCCTCCACTATAACAGAGAGCAGATAGGCACGCCATGAGATCCTTCAAAAACATTTATTGCTTGCTCATGTCCCATTTATTCAATGATGATGATGCACTTGGACCACCTTTCCCAGTTGGTTACAGACTTGCACCACACACATGGCAGTTGATCTAGGGCCCAAATGGGGTTTTGTCTCTCCTAGGGAGACAAGGGAGGGCTTGCATCATTGTTCCAACCCTTACAGAAGGAGCACATGCTTATTTGATTCAGTTGGAAACCCATGAGGATGTTCTCTGTGGCCACCACAGCCACTTGGGAACACCACTGATCATTTGCTTGGAGATCAAGGGGCCACCCCCATCATCACTGTTATTTGAGCCCTCCTATATATTATGGCACTTGAGGGACTTCATTTGGCCTTCCAAAGGCCCTTCTAGATACATTTCTATCATTTCGGCCCTCTTGAGAGGCTAATTATTCTTATTGTGGAGCTATTTGGTGGGCTTGTCACCAAAAGTATTGTTATTTTGCACATTATTTTATTTTAAGGGCATCTTTAGGGTAAATTAGGCCATTCGAATCCCTTGGAGGATTGTATAAACATGAGGGGCATTCTCTCTCATTCATCATCACTGGATTTGTATCTGTTCTGAGAAAAGAACTCAGACCTGCTATTGATGGATGGATTGTATATTTATTGATGCATTGTGATGTTTGGATAATTGCTATCTTATGTTGGAGCTTCATCGTTGCAAATCTAATGGATGGATATTATCTTTTTGTCATGTAAGTGCTCTCTTATGCGAAATTGTTCATGTTTTATCTCTAAAGTATGGAACACTATGCTTTGATTATGTTTGTGCCCTAATTATTGATGCAAAATTCATGAACACGTGTAATGTTGGCTCGTTGTATATGTTACACATCTTGGCAAGAAGATCGGATTATTCCTAGGGGTGGGTAGATACCTTTCACCTTGGAACTCCATAAATTTGAAAGCAAAGTATAAATTCGTTCTTGTGACCTTGTCGCTGTCTCTCTAGGGCTAACAAAGTTGCAATAGGACTCCTTGGTATAGCGAAAATCCTAAAATCAAATTCACTTTGACTCCATTCTCCACAATTGGCTATGCATTGGTATTAATCCTCAGTGATTGTTGATTTTTGGTAGCATCGGATGTGTTCTAAGTCTCAAATTTTGCAAGGAAGCTTAGACACATGCATTCTCCAATACCTAGAAATCGTTTTTGGAAAATCTACACAGAGACAATTTTATTAAAATAATTAATTATTTTTAATGGGACCCTAAGTCTAAATGTAGTAAATTAAAATAATTGATGGGTATTAATCTAAACTGTGGGAGAAACTTCTAGAAGGCGCAGATTAAGTCAATATGATCCTAGCCATTTATTAGGATCTAATCTGGGCTGTTGATTGATCAATGAGAGGATTATAAGAGGAATATTGATTGGCACTTGAAGAACACACCAGAAGCAGATATTCAATTACCCGAGTAAGATCGATTTTTTCACTGGTTAAAGTTAGGCAAGAGAAAATCGAATCAGAGGGAGAGTTGTAGGTGAGAAAGAAAGAGAGGGCATCAACATCAGTCGAGAGTGCAAGGCAAGAAGATGCAGAGCAAGGAGAGATAGCAGGAGTTGTGATGTGGAAAGAGGTAGCACAGAGGCAGGTTGAGGCTGGGACTACGTGGGCAGTTTGACGCTGGGCCAGCATGGGAAAATTGACGCAGAAGGATTCAGGGGAAAATGAGTACTTCTCTAGGATCAAATATTTGTCAGGAAGCGTCTGTACATTTTCTCACTTCTGTTTTGTTGGTTGTAACTTGTACATGAGATTTTGCTGAAGAATAATAAAGAAACCCTCATCTGCTGCACTGATTTTCCCACATTGGGTTTTTCCGGGGACGATTGTCCAAAATATTTGTCATTGTGATTGTATTTGTGCCAATATTTTTCTTTGCATTTACTTTCTGCAATATTTTTTAATTGTGAGGGCTGCAGTAGAATTTATTTCAACATTTGTCGTAAGAACACTGTGAATAACTGATTTCTGACTTAATAAGTAGAAGAAATAATATTAATCACTACAGTTGGATTTCTATTTAGAAATTTTCACAGTGATCACCCTAAATTCCTCTCCTTTATTCAAATTTTTTGCCCTAACCCTAAATGGCCTAGCTGGGGCATCCAAAGGATTCCATTAGAGCCATCATCTTGCCCAATGAGTTGGTGAGGAACTGCGTTGGGGTGTCTCCTACATGCCCTTGAAAGTTGAAGCCAATCCAATGGTCGGTTTGCGAGAAACACCAAGCCCTAGCTCCAAAATCGTTTGGTTCTTGGCCTTTCTAGCTTAGTGACATTCAAAGGGATCTATTGTGCTTGAAAATTCAAAGGAAGTTCATCTATTAGTGTTCCCTTCTTCCCCTTTGCTTGACCTAGATTCTTGGTTGAAAATTACACCCTAAATCCTAGGTCTTGTTTGGGTATCCTTGGTCTCTTTCTGGTCCCATTCTTTATATAAAATATCATCTTACAAGAACTTCAATAGAGATCATTCCCTTCTCCTTGGGAAGCTTTGGTCTAGGCATAACCATCAAATTGATCTATCATTTCCTAGGTCTATGCCTTCCTTGAGCCTTTCTTAGAGAGCCCCTTACCTTGCTTCTAATCAAGCAAACCTTATTATTTGAGCCTCTCTGGTGAATGGGCTTTAGAAATCACTATATATCCTATTATTGACTTATACCTCCTTGTGATTTTCTCATATCGAGATTCCTCCCATCGATGAAAGTCCGTAAAGAGCACGAGACATTGATTGAGGTGACAGTGGATCCTTGTCCCATTGTTTCCACTTGATCTAGTAGTAGTCCCTTCAAAACCCCTCTTAGGACCCCTGTTTTGGTGCCGTTGCCGGAGAGGAAGTAGGTCTACCTCCCTTGTGAATCATTGAGGAATTGGTTCATTGATGATGTTATAAGTATTCCTCTAGCGACTCCACAATACCCTTATCAAAATGGAGAACCCTGAAATGCTGGCTTACTAATGGAGAGGTAATGAGTCTCCTCATACTTCTTTCTTTGATAGGGTAGCTAATAAAATGAAATGTAAGTATGAGATTTTCATTCCTTTGAATTTTTCAAATATTCTTAGGGCCCTTCTACATCCTCCCCCAGAAAATCCACACTTGCCAGTATATACCAGAAAAGACGATCCTCAAGAGCATGTCACCAAATTTGAATACCAAGTATGTAACTCAACATATAGTGAAGATGATCGCATGATTTCATCCACCGTGACACTTCAAGGTGATGCTCGAATATGGTATAAAACCTTAAGTCCCTTATCTATTTCGTCATGGGATGACTTTGCGAATACATTCAAAAGGAAATGGTTTCATGAAAGGTATGTGGTGGAATTATATAAAGGTTTTCCTCTCTAGCAAAAGGGACAAGGAAGGACCCATCAAAGAGTTCAACTAGAGATTCAACACCATGGTGCATTAGATCCCTAAAGAGCTAAGGCCCCCAAAATAAGTGATCCTTGCTACCTATTTCAGTATCTTTACTGGAAATTAGCTTAGGTGTCAAGAATAAGAAACCCACCAACCTTTTCAAACCCAAAACATTACCTTTAATCTTGATCAAGCTATAAGGGAAACATTAGTGAACATTGTGCAAATTGATGATCTTGACATTCCTATAGAAGAAAACGACTCATCACCTAGTGAAGACAAGATGTTGCCAAAAACAAAAAAAAGGAAAAAGAAAAAAGTGCAAGGAAAGACCTCATGATTGCAATTCCCCAAAGCTTCCCATCATGATAACATTAGATTTGAATGATCCTTTTTACATTGCCCTAGATATCAATGGTCACATCTTAAGAAATTGTATCTTAAATTCAAGAAGCCCCATCGACATCATACCATTAAAGATAATGCAAAATCAAGGACTTCAAGTTTCCAAAGAGCGCACTGATAAATTAATTCTGAATTTCGAGGACGTTGAGGTGCATGGGGTGATAGAGGGAGAAAAAGTTTGCTTCCACGACTATTCTAAGAAGGAAATCACCATGAACATAGTCATAGTAGAAAATAATTTTATCTAAGGAACTAGTGGAGGATCTAAAAAATTCCACCAATGAAAATAAGTCTAGTTTATATCTCCCTACAGGTGAGAACTCTTATGCAACCATCCCTAGACATGAATTCTCTGCCCTTATGATTATTTGCTTGCAAGATTCTGGTGAGGACCTATATCAAGAAAGTGTTGAGCTTGGTGAATGGAAGATATTTAAAAACGAGCCCATTGAAGCCCCACCTCCTCCAGGAATTTGGATTATGTATTTTGATGGGGCCGAGTCACAAGTTGGTTTCGGGGCTGGCATAGTTCTTATACCCCCATTTGAAGGATATTATGTTTGCCCTAAAGCTCTAGTTTTACTAGACCAACAATGTGGTTGATTGTGAAGCTCTCCTATTGGGGCTTGGGGCTGCTAAGTCAAGACAAATCCAATGATTGATGGTGATAGGGGATTCAAATCTAATTGCCCTACAAGTAAGAGGAACTTTTAATGTGAAGTAGGAAAGATTGAAACCATATTGGGAAAAGGTTATCCATATGATTAAGGGCTTCTAAGAGGTCTCATTCCGAGCTATTCCTCGAGCCCTCAATTCCATTGCTGATGCTTTAGTTGTGGTCGCATCGAGATCCTAATGCATTGTTGAAAGTACCTCTAAATTGGGAAGATGCGTCGTATATACCATTCATAGACCCTCTTTTCCTGATTATAAGGACCATTGTTTGGTATTTGAAGATGACAAGGAGATAAAGGACTTCCTCCAGAACCAAGATGAACCATCCACCAAGGAAAATGACCTAATCAATGAACAACACTTCAACATAGACGATCTTAATATAACCAAACTTGAGGATCATGATTCACGTGATACCATTGACATCAACCTAGGGATTGAATCATCCCCTCCAATAATTAAGATTGAGAAACAGTTGACCAAAGAGGAAAGGGACGAGCTCGCAAGATTGTTAAGGGAATTCAAGGATGTGTTCACCTGGTCCTATGATGATCTAAAATCATATAGCATGGAGATTATACAACACACTATCCATCTCAAAGGGGACAAACCTGCGAGGCAAAGGTGTAGGCAAATAAATCCCGAACTTTTGGTCAAACAAGAACTTCAAAAGATGGTTGATGCAGGCATCATTGCTCCCGTTCGACATTCCTCTTGGATCTCCAACCCTATTATCACACTTAAAAAGACTGACAATATTAGGATGTGCATTGACTTTAGGGATCTTAACCAAGTATGCCTAAAAGATAATTACTCGTTGCCAAATATGGAAAACTTGCTGCATAGAATAACTAGATCCCAAATGATGTCATTTCTTGATGGTTTCTCTGGGTATAATCAGGTTGTGAAAGAGGAAGATCGCTTGAAAACTGCGTTTACCATGCCATGGGGAATGAACTTATATTTATCTTAGGACTGTTGATTTGTGGTAGCATCGGATGTGCTCTAGCCACAAAATTTGGTGGAGAGGTTGGGGCATATGAGATCTCCAATACGTAGGGCCAGCGCTGGGCAGAGAGAGGCTGACACAGTCCAGAAAGGCAGACACTAGGGTTTCTGGGGTAGATTGGAGCTGAGGAGCTGCTGGAAAGTTTATCCAGGGTTTCAGTTGGGACATTTGTCTCAAACTGAGAGGTATTATTGCCAAGGAAATTCTTTGCTGGGTAAGTCGGATTTGGTACCTAGATTGTACTTTGAAATTGCTTAATAAGAAAACCCTCAGATAGCTGCACCGGTTTTCCTGCATTGGGTTTTTCCGGGGACATTGATCCAAAAATAACGGTGTCATTTGGTGTGATTGTTTTTGTTTCCTTAGTAGTTGATTGGTAATATGTTGAGCATGCACTAGTGTTTATTTTCAGTATTTACATTGTAAATAACTTGTTAAGTAACGAAACAAGTAGGTAGGAATAAATCAGATAAAGTGCATCGAGGGTTTCTATCTGGTAGACTTAGAAACTTCAACATGGTATCAGAGCGTGGTTGCATATCACAGGAGAACTGAGGACATCAGCCAAGCAGAGCAATAGGAGCAGAAAACAACCGTGTCCCGAGTGACAGGAGTTGTTTCTAGTAGAGCAACAACGAAGGAAGGGTGACATAGTGCCTGCGTCATCAAGGGTGAGCCAGGAAGAGGCAGCGCAGAGGCCAAGGGAGGCAAAGGGAGCCTCACGCAGAAGCTAGGAGGGCTAACGCAGTTGGCTGAGGAGGCCGGGTTGCTGGTGCTGGGATTGCGCGATGCCTAGGAGCTCTCACCTTTAGGTTGCTGGGGTTTAGAAGGTTGTGCGAACATTGCAGAGTGGAGTTGGTGAGGTATTGTAGTCAGAACAGTACTTGACAGGGGAAGGCCAAGAGGAGGGAGTTGCTACCAAGGGTTTCTAGTTGAGAAACCCCGATCAGTGGTGCGGTTGCACAAATGATCAGAGTAGGGGGCATCTCGACATCGACAGAAGGATTTCTAGAAGGGAAATCGAGACTCAGAGAGAGTCAGAGCGAGAACTTCCAGGAGAGAAGTAGAAGAGCATCATTGCACTACACGGAGTAAGAGACTAGGACATGCTGGACGAAGCTTCAAACTTCGTAGTTTGGAAGGTCAAAATCTTATCCATACTTGACAAAAATCGTGTCAAGCACTTCGCCTTGAAGACGATAGCTATCCCAGTCGACCCAAATGATAACGATAAGTACGAGGAGGCAATGGCGAGGGCCAAGAGCATCATCCTTGATGCGGTCAAGGACCATGTAGTACCACACATTGCCGAGAAGGAAACGACATATGAGATGTGGAGGCCCTTAAGAAATTGTACCAGCATACTTCTGTGCAGAGAAGAATGTTACTAGAAAATCAGTTGAGGTCGTATCAGATGAAGACAGGAGAACCGATTGACACCTTCCTCGGAGGACTGAATGAGATCTGAGATCAGTTGACTGCTATAGAAGCCATGTCGGATCAGGAATTGATGGCGAGGACAGCCTTGAATGCTAGCTCAGAAGACTGGGAGGTATTTGTCCAGAGTATACTGGGCAGAGGGACACTTCCACCTTGGGATGAGATGTGGGCGGCTCTTCGCCAGGAAGAGATCAGATAGCAGTGAAAGGCGGGAAGCTGCAGTAAGGGGATCAAAGTCAAGCAGGAGGAGCAAGATGTTGCCCTAGCATTTGAGGGAAAGCAAGAAAAGCGGAAGAAGAAGGATCTCTCCAAGATCAAGTGCTTCCACTGTGGGGAGCTGGGTCATTATGCGATCTAGTGGAAGAAGAGTAAGGGAGAGCCTTCCGAGACTAAGGCAGCACCAACAAGGGCAAAGAAGGAAGTATTGACAGACGATGATTGTGCCATGAGTGCACACGCACCACTTGAGCGGAAGTGGGGAGACATCGAGCTATAGTCGGATGGACTACAGGCGATGAGGGGCAGGATCTTCGAGGTACCTAGCCTCTTGGATTAGACCTTTGCTACGGGAGCCCCGAAGAGGAGTAGCAGGACTGGCTGATGTGGGTAGAGATGGATGCAGATGGAGCAGCACAGAGAGCTACAGTGTAGGAGTCCCGAGACAGCGCGAGGCTAGCGGTGGCAGTGGCAAAACCATGGGCAGCAGTACAGGATACAACAGTGCAGAGGACGGTGGGCAGCAAGTGTAGCATCAGCACAGGGACCGATGCTTGATGATCAGAGTAATACTCAGTGAGGAGTATTGCTAGAGCACAATCCTCGCTAAGAGGGAGTGTTGATTTGTGGTAGCATTAGATGTGCTCTAGCCACGAAATTTGGTGGAGAGGTTGGGGCACATGAGATCTCTAATACCCAGAAAGGGAGATCTCCAATGCCCAAAAAGGGTTTGGGCAGATTCTAAACAGTTTAGGAGATATTAAAATAATTAATATTTTTAATGGAGTCCCTCTAAACTTAGGGAAATTAAAATATTAAGGTGGATTAATATAAAACTGTGTTAGAATGGTCCAAAAGACACGGATCTAAGCCAGATCTAATCTTAGCCGTCGATTAGGGACTTAATCTCGGCTGTTGATATGTCAACGAGAAAAGTATAAGAGGAGGCTTGAGGGTCACTTGGAGGGTACACTAGAGTGATCAATGATTCTATTATCTAGAGCGGGGTTTGCTAAGAGAGATAGAATCAGTGATCGGAGTTGCAGCTGAGGGGCATTAAGTACAGAGAGACAGAGAAGCAGAGATAGTGCTGGGAGAGTAGTGCATGAGGCAGAGAGAGTGACGCAGTAGCAGCCAGGGCTCATGCAGGGCCATGCAGAGGCAACCAAGAGTTGCGCAGTGCTTCAGAGAGGCTAGCGTTGTTGATGCAGAGGGCCAAAAGGCTGACGTAGGGCCTCTTGAGGCTAACGTAGACCCACTCAGGGTGAGTAGGGCTAGTGCTGGGCAGAGAGAGGCTGACACAGTCCAAAAAGGCAGACGCTAGGGTTTCTGTGGTAGATTGGAGCTGAGGAGCTGCTGGAAAGTTCATATGGGGATTCAGCCAAGACATTTGTTTCAAACTGAGAGTTATTACTGGCAAGGAAATTCTTTGTTGGGTAAGCCGGATTTGGTACCTAGATTGTACTCTAAAATTGCTGAACCCTCAGATAGTTGTACCAGTTTTCCCGCATTGGGTTTTTCTAGGAACATTGGTCCAAAAATAACGGTGTCGTTTGGTGTGACTATTTCTGTTTCCTTCAGTTGTTGATCTGTAATATGTTGAGCATGCACTAGTGTTTATTTTCAGTATTTACATTGTAAATAACTTGTTAAGTAATGAAACAAGTAGGTAGGAATAAATCAGATAAAGTGCATGGAGGGTTTCTAACTGGTAGACTTAGAAACTTCAACAAGGTCGCCCTTTGGGTTGCTCAACGTTGGGTCCATTTTCCAAAGGGCCACAGATTTTGCTTTTAGAGATCTTATAGGGAAAATCATGGAAATATACCAGGATGATTTAACTGTGGCCTCCAAAGAAAGAAAAGATCATTGCAAGCATCCGAGGAAGGTATTTGAGAAATGTAGGAAATACAACATATCCCTTAATCCCAAGAAATCCGTCTTTGGGGTCGATA
Source organism: Pinus taeda (assembly GCA_000404065.3). Classification (NCBI taxonomy): domain Eukaryota; kingdom Viridiplantae; phylum Streptophyta; class Pinopsida; order Pinales; family Pinaceae; genus Pinus; species Pinus taeda. The sequence goes on from APFE030367596.1 coordinate 16,292, forward strand.
GAGGGAAATTGCTTGGGCATGTGGTGTCTAAAGACGAGATTAGTATTGATTTGGAAAGGATTGAAGTAATCAAGAAAATACCCCCCCAAAGGATAATTTATCCTTGAGGTCATTCTTTGGAAAAATCAATTTTGTGAGAAGATTTATATCAAACTTTGTAGAAATTGTCAAACCCATAAATAACCTTTCAAAGAATAGTTCTTTTGAGGAAATTAAGGAAAAAATTGCTTCTACTCTTGTCATTGCCAATCTTGATTATGCTAAAGACTTCATCATCTATTCATTTGCCTCTAGAGATAGTATTTCTGGTATACTCATGCAAAAGGACAATGAAGGAAGAAACCATCCAATAGCTTTCAAAAGTAAACCACTTCGATGCAGAGACAAGATACACTATCGCTGAAAACAAGCTTACGCCCTTGTCAAGTCTCTCAAATATTTTAGAGCATATGTAGGGTACAACAAGATATATGCCTATGTCCCTTACCCTGACGTGAAAGATGTACCATCGCAAACATAATGACTTGGATCTAGGGGGAATGGGTGGCGAAAATATAAGAATATGATTTAGATATATGTCCCAAGAAAATCATTA
>APFE030367615.1:0-13042 GCA_000404065.3 Pinus taeda
AATTAGAATCATAATTAAAAAAATTCATATGAACAAGTGCATATGGAATGTGTTATTGGTTTTGGGGCCTTGCTATTTGAAACAGAGGTAGTGGGTATTTATTGATAATGAGTGTCTTTGAGGGGATCTACTTCTAGCCCATTGTCAAATGCTGCCTCTATCATGTGACATTGTACATGGGATTTGGATTCAGATTGGTTAATGAAGTTGTTAATAACGTCATCCTCTGTTTGGTCTTTAAAATCGAGGGCATCTTCTATGGTTAATGGGGACCTAATGTTTTCTGTGAGATATGATACAGGTTGATTGTTAGTTTTCATTATTGTTAAACTTGGTTGGGCTGGAGGATATAGAGCTAGATTCTTGATATTACTCCCTCTAGTTATAGTCATATTGCCTTGTCGGCAGCCAATGTAAGCATCAACAGTCGCAAGCCAAGGTCTACCTAAGATTAAAGGGTGTTCATTGAGTCAGTTTTTGGGGTTGATTATCAGAAATTCGGTAGGGTATTCCTAAGAATCTACGAATACCATTACATCGTGTACTGTACCTTTTGGCCTAATTACCGATCGGTCAACCAATTCCAATAAGGTGGAGGTTGGTTACACTGATGTAATGCCAAGTTTTTGACCAGTGGTGGTTGTTAAAATATTAATTGCAGCCCCTAAATCAACTAGGGCATTTGAAAAGGTTTGTCCATTGATTTGCACCGTCACTATAGGATTCCTTGGGTCTTCATATTTGACAGGTGCTTCTCTTCTTGATAATAGATCAGATAGGGTGCCAACTACTTGGACAGTTGGGTTAGTTGTTATTCTCCTCTTTGGATTTCTTATACATAACTCTTTGATGGTTTTTGCATATATTGGGATACCTTGGATAGCTTGGAGGAGTGGGATTTTTATACACAAATTTCTTAATTCTCCCAGAAGATCAATGTCAGGATGTTCTATAGGGCATGGTATGATTAATCATTATGGGAATGGGGGAGAAGATGTGGTTGCTTGGTCGTGAGTTGTTGTCTGACCACATCCTCTTCTTGTAGTGGTCGTTCTATGGGTAACTTATTTTCAGCTTGAGCATTTTTATCTCCCTCAATTTTTATTATGTGCCTAGACCTTAATTGAAGGTCGTTGCACTCCCTTACATTGGTTTCTAGTTCTGGTGTTTTGATTATTCGAACAGATTGAACCAATCTATTATTAGGGTTTGGGTTGGGTTGGGCTGGGAGTTGCAGCCTTAAGTTGGACTGGGGATTTTGTTGTAGTGTATATGGCGGTGGTAGTGTGGGTTGAGGGAGAGGGATGGTTCCAGCTGGCTAATTCATCAGTCTTTGCCAGTTTGACTGCCAGGCTTGACTCTGTGGAGTGGAAGGGGACCATTGTGTTGGATATGCATTATTTTGCCAACATGGTGGAGAGTAGGGAAAGTTTGGCCAATTAGTTTGTCTTGTTTGATTTGGCCATGGTGATGAGGGAAATGGTTTTTGTGACTAGCTTGGAAAGGGTGGTTGATTTTTCTACATTGTATTATATTACTGAGCATGATATTGTGGAGGTTGTAAAGAAGAACATGGATTGGAGGGCATACCTAGTTGTTGTGGCTACCATTGATGGTGTTGATTAAGTAGGTACACTGGTTCTGATTCTTCTTCCGCTTCTTTGTACACTGCTTTCAAACCCAGGAGCGAGGGGCAGTTCTTTGTGGAGTGATCTTTTGTACAAATAGCGCAGACTTGAACTGCATCCAGTGGGCACTCTTTATGGATGTGTTTATTTTTGCATCTAGGGCAGAATATTGCCAGGTTTTTCTATGCTTTTTCTTGTTTCTATTTAGCTTGTGTAATATCGAGATGCATTGTGAGAGTCCCCAAAAATCAGTTTTCAAATTCTCTAGTAAATTCCCGATTTCTACATGGGTTACTCCTCCACCAGATATTTTGTTGTCCCTTGTGAGCAAGTCATGTTTTGCTGGTTTTAGCCTTGTACTGCCTCTTGAACTCCTGATACACAAATCAATACTGTCAGCAAAACTTTCTTGATATATGTCACCTTTTCCCATAATGTTTAGTGTTTCAACCCATTGTTCCTTCACCCCTTTAATTAATGTCATTTTTAACACATTGTCGGGTAAGGGTAATGATGAATAAGGAGATCTATGAAGATTATATTGAAAACGTTCAACATACTCTACTAATGTCTCATTAGGTCTGGCTACCATCTGAAATATTTCATCCTTTAATTCTATAGACCTACAATAATCATGATATTTCTTTATTTAAACATCTTTCATCTGATCCCAGTCATTTATAACACCTCCACCTAACCCCATAAACCATCATAAAGCTGGTTCTTTTAATGTGGAGGGAAATAATTTTAGCTTTTGGGGATCGGTGGTATGTTCATACCCCCGACATAATACATCGAATTCAAACAAAAATGCATCTGGATCTTCCGATGTTAGGCCATGGAATGTAGGAATATGCTGGAGAGGAATGGCCTTCATAGGTGCATTAACTGCAGTATCTACAACGAGATATTGTAGTGTGGAGGTTTGAGGTGTTTGTTGGTTCTGGGCCATTTAATCAAATATGTGCCAATATGCTTTTGGGATTTCTAGGGAGTTATTCCTAGGCTGACTAGAAGGAGTATGAATGGCCTTAACAACACTTCCTTGATCTGGGATGATGAGAGTTCCTTTCTAAACTAATACCTGGAGGGATCTTAGCTCTTCGAGTTCTTCAGCTTTGTTCTGGATGATTTCGATAGTACTTCCCTTATCTGGGTTGCTTAGTGGCTGAACTATTCCAAGAGGAGATCTTGGTTCTTTTGTTTACTCTGTTTCTCCTCCTTTGCAGAGATTACTAAAGTTCCATTCTTGTAATGATTTTGGGCTAGAATTCCCAATTTCTTGAAAATCTTGCTCCTCTATTTGGCTGTGTTCCTCAACAAAGGCTACAGATGGTGATTTTGTGGCCCGAAGGGAGTTAGTAGGTTGTCTAGAAGATACTTTTCTAGGGCCAACTGATGGATGAGATTCTGCTTTTTTAATGATATCATCTATAAAGGTCGATTGGCCAAGGGTCATCGGTCCCTTAGCTTTATCAGGTTTGGGTAGTGGTTTTGGATTATTTTCAGGCTTTTTCTGCTTAGTCATGCACACAAATCAAATACTTATTTCTACCCGAAATAATCAACGAATCTGTAGAAAGTGGGCGGGGGAGCAGGGTTGTTACATGCTCCGTACGCAGGTTCTTACCTTCTGTTTTTAAAACCCAACTCTCTCCTACCAGGTACTCACACTACTCTCTTTTCAAAAGAAACAAATGGCTACACTCTCCCCGGCAATGGCGCCAAAATGTTGAGTGATAAAAGGTGTTTTTTAACCCCTATTTATCCGACATTAGTTATCAATCCAGGCATGGTTTTTTATCTCAAGCGTGTACTCAGTCTGAGGCGGTCACTTGTTCAAGAGTATTGTTTGCAGTGTAGTGCTTGCAAAAGTAAATGAATGCTGGAAACAAAATATAATTGTAATGGCAAGAAACTTAAATTCTCTATAACTAAATCGTTTATTCAGTAGCCATCAGTCGTGGATTCAGTAATGATAACTCTTTCCCCTGTAAACTGATGTAAATGAAAATCAATCACAGACAATATCTCCAATATGAGAACTTAGACAGTAGTAGTCAATGTTCGTTATAGTTATAGATCTTTCTATCCACACTAAAGTAAATACTAGAAACAACAATTCGATTAGCAGAAAAGGAACAACAACTAAATCTATTGAAAAGATCGAACACCAAAGCTTAATCTACAGAAATGAATTGAGCAGCAATCTTATGTGAAATGAATTGAACAAAAATCTTTAACTAATAAAGGAATTACACATGACTGTAATTGTAAAATAGTGATACAAGAAACAAGTGGATCCACTAGGGCCAGACCCTTAGCCACTAAGGAAGCACTGCTGTGTTTACGCTAGGAGCAGATAATGGAACAACAACTGAGTTATATATTAATCATGTATGGTAGAGTTACAACTATCACTCTTCAAAGAGAGTCGGTGATAAAAGTTGAGATTACAACAACAAGTTCTACAAATTGATAATAATATATGCCCCCTGGGCTACCAACGCTGTCCCTTTTTATAATGGTCAGGCATAAGTATCAAGAATATAGATAAGTCTTGAAGAAGCGATCCCTCAGGATCAAAGGATCCTGAGGGATTCACTATATCCTTGATCTCCAATTTATCGTTTTATCTTCTTGCGCTGATGTTTCATTTTCTCTTCCTTTTCCTGGACCATGTGCTTCGATCTTGATCTCCTTGTCTAGATATAGCTTCCTGTCGAAGGGAAAACAGTTGCTTTTGCTTTGCCTTTTCCTCCTGAATAGTGATTTTCTATTTCCTTCACTTTCTGTATAGAAAAATAATATAATTAGTTATTTTGTATCAATCACAAATCTCCTTAATTCTATCATAATTCTTTAACATATTACCATCTTAGAATGTAAAGGAGTTATGATTCAAAGGAAAAGATAAAGAAATAAAAGGTAAATACATACCTTTTCCAACGCTCAACAACTATCATGCGTGTCAAACAGAGATAATATGACTAAGTCATGACCCCGGGAAGTTGGCTGATCAACTCACCCTAACGGGGCCAATAAACTCTTGGTGTTACATCTCCTCGGGTTAGGGTTTTGGTTGTTTAGGGTTTGCTCTTATTGTTCAATAATAAAAAGGCCCTTGAGCCTCATTGTAGTTCAGTTCAGAGGCATGTAGCCACCACATCTCTTCTCAGAGATAAGCTACCATTGGCCTAACTGGTGTGTTTCCATTTCTGTTTGTAAGCATATTTCAGTATTTTACATTAATGAAATGAAGTATTATTTCTGTTGCATCTCTGTGTTTATGGTTATCTCTGTAATTTGTTGCATTCCTATTTAAATCTGGATCAAAATGTTAAGAGTATAAACCAATCTCAGTTTGTGGATGAAACCATTATGTTAGGAGGTGTTTCTAAAATTATGGCTTTCAGGTATAAATCGATCCTTGATTTGTATCTAAACTTATTGGGTGGTATTGTGAATAAAAGGAAGAATCAACTCTATGTGTGGAACTCATCCACATATTTTGAAGAAATGGCTACAACTCTAAGTTTCTCATTTCAGTTGAATTGGAAGTCCTTTAGATATCTTGGAATCCCAATTTCTCTTCAAACATACTCAAAGGAGGATTGGGGGAACATTTTATAGAAATTCAAAAAGAAGATCCAAGGGTGGGGTGTGAGGTGGATAAACTTAGCAAGGAAAACTATCCTCATCAAATCAATGTTGTCTGCCTTTCCAATTTACTTAGGATTGGGTATCCTTGCCCCAAAGAGCACAATTCTTCAAATAGATGATTTGATAAGAATATTTCTGTTGCAAGGAGGGAAGAATAATGAACACAAATTGCATCTCATCAACGAGAATACAATTTGGCTCTCGAAGAATGGTTAGAGGACCGGGAACAAAATAGTGTGGAAGTTAATATCAAACTATAAGGATTGGTGGAAGGAATCCTTTGTAAGGAAATAGCTCAAAAGGACAAGATTTTAAGAGCCAAAAAAATTCAATGGACATGAAATGGTTCCAAAATATTGAAGTTATACAAAGGAGTTGCCCCAATAATAGTTAATAATTGGGGATGTATTATAGGAAATAAGGTAGAATCAGCCTATGGAAAGATAAAATCACAACAAACACTATTATATCTAAAGAAAGGATTGCTCTATAGGAGTGGATGAAGGATAAAGGAATTGAAAGATTAAAAGACATATTGACTTGGGATTCTTTAGGAGTCTAGATAGGGTAGAATTGTGCTAGCCTCCCTCCTCATATGGTTGGGAAATGTGAGATCCTCATCAATAATTTAAAAGGACTTGTTCCCACATCTCTCAAATCAACAAAAAAGAGATGATGGACCCCAGGGAGAACCAAACATTACTCGATAAAGGAAGGATACAATCTCTTAATTAAAAAAATTCATTCATCCCTTGAAGAAGAAGATATGGAAAAGGATATGTGATAACGATGCCATTCCAAAAATTAATTACTTCTATTGGGTTCTTAACCATGAAAAAATCCTCAAGATAGAGAACCTTAGAATCACAAATATAAAAGGTCTGTTATGGTGTGTGTTATGAAAAGCTAATGAAGAATTAATACCCCATCTATTTCTCTCTTGTTGCTTCTCCTTTTAAGTCTGGAGGTTAGCATTCGAGAAAGTCTGTAATGTTCTTAGCATACCAAGGAATTGGGAAGAGATGTTAGAAACATGGAAATGAAATGCCACACCTAATAAAATAAAATCATCCTTAGCCAAAAACACTTGGTCGGTGATGCCAAAATTTATCTGCTAGATTATTTGGCTAGAAAGGAATAGGGTGATATCTAAAGGTAGTATTCCATCAATGCATAGAATATACATAAAATGTCAATGTTTATTGTTAGAATCTATTATAGGAAAAAGGCATGAATTTGAAGGATCTGGAGGATATATCATAGGTAGATAAGGAATGGATCAACCTCCTAAATCGACATGATCATCCTATTAGCTTCATTCCCAAACCAAAATTCTTCCCATTCTCGTGGTTCAGGATGGGGATGGAGGAATTTCGAGTCCGGTAAATTGGGCAATCCACCCCAATTCTCAATTTTGTTGGGGATTCTAAAGGTTATCTAGGGTGGATTTGGAGGGGTAATCTATTGCCACAATGAACAAAAAGAATACAATTTCACATGGGGATACAGAGTGGCAATGAACAACCAAGTGTATTTTTAGGCTCTATGGAAAGGATTATATCTTACAAAGGGTTATGGAATAAAAAAACTACTAATTTTAGGAGATTCAATGCTAGTAATTAGGAAGGTTTCACAAGAGTTGACAAAGCTCTCAAAAAAATCTTCACCAATTGTTTGAAGAATAGTTATGTTGGTGTTAATATTTGTAGACATCTCTTTCCTCCACATCCTCAAATATCTCAACGTGGAGGCCGACTCATTTGCTAACCAAGGCTCGTAGATGGAACAAGGGGAGTTTATCATGCATGACGGATTGAGCCAAAAGGTGCCAATACCATAAATTGCATCATAAATGACTATCTTTGAAAGCCAGAATAATTTGTAATTTCAACATTCAACACTCAAGAGAATTAATATGAGACGATAGATGGACACAAGTTGGCATGAGGAGAATGACAGAGGGGGACAATTGGGGTTCAAGTCTTCCAATGCATGTTGTTTCACATGCCTAGAGTCTGCCACATCTAGACTCACAACATATCGACGGAAGGAATTAAATTAACGGTGATCTTTGCAAGCAAAGTGGATGTGGGAAGATAACCTAATGGCAGAAGGAATAAATAATAACATGATGTTTCAATATAGTGAAAGGTTTGGCTCTTTATCTGGAGATTATGAATTAATGGTGTGCTTGATGGAGGCATTAATGGTCCTCGATAGCAAGAACCTCATACGATAGGATTGGGAGGAAATAAATTATGATGGTCAGAGGACTTGGTTCATAACTAGATGATCAACAGTCAGATATTACTAAGAACAAATTATATGATATTGATAATGGAGAAGAGGTTCAAACCCGAAGAATTTGAGCAATGGAGGAAAGTAACGCAAAAAAATATTTAAAAATTTGCAGGGGAAATACGATCTATTGGAGAGGAGATATGAGCTTATGGAGAAGGAATGAGAGGGCAGGGTGAAGGTAATGGAACACGAGGTGAAATAGATTCACACCCGAATGGAAGGGAGGATTTTATGCATGGATCCATACATGCTATTAATGAAAAGAAAGCAAGGAGAGACAACTTGGATCTCCAAGGAAAAAGAAAATCTAAGCCCCTTGGAAGAAAATGTGATTGCAGGAAGAGGATACTGCAACAACATGAACGTGGGAGGAACTAGTGAATGGCATGCAGGAGACCTCTGTGAACAAGATAATCTTGGACCTTAGTCCCTATGGGGCATATTAGTAAGCTATTTTAGTACGTTATGTAGATATAAGAAGTTAGTCGGGAAATTTCATAGAATTTATGTACAATATCAATGTAATAGTGTAGAAAGGAAAGCCCTCGGCTCCAGAAAAACTAAGTTTTGGTTATATTTGAACTTTGAATCTACTGATGAACTCTTGAATGTAAATGGAGTTGGCCATGTAAATTAGCCTTTTGAATTAATATAAATAGTTGCTTTGTTTAAAAATAAAATAAAATTATGAACAATTTTTTAAATAAAGGAAAATCATAATATACATATCACCTAAGTAACTGGATTCGTCCTATAGGCCCCATGAATCCGAATCCATTGTGTCCGACACGATTCTCTTGAAATTCATGTCCAAAAAACATGACACGTCGTGTTGCATGTCACGATTTTGGCAGCGTGTCACGATTTTGGCAGCGTGTCACGATTTTGGGAATCATGTCCTATTTTCGAGGACTCGCTAGGTGGAAAAAGTGACCTGCGCGGGTATGAAAAGGGTGTATTTTCTCATTACAACCACGCATATTTTCATTTCGAAAGTGTTTTGTGAGCTGTTAGCAAGTGGAGAAGGGTTTGCAGCAAGGAGTTAAGGGAGTAGAGCATTCAGCTAAGAGATTCAAACACCAGGTTAGTGCATTTCACCTCCATTTTTTTGCATTTCTTACAGCAGTTTGTATATGATTTTTTGTTTACAAATTTGTGCATGCTTTGTTCATTTCTTTTACAGTATTCATGGCTCAATCAAAGGAAACCATTATGGGGGCAAAGGAAGGGCAAGAATGTCATGGGTGGAGATGTCCCTCCTCCCCCAATATCATCAGAGTCTACTGCAAGTAATGTTGAGGGAAGAGGAGGACCTAAAGACAATGATAAATATCCATTGTGGAAATATGTCACAAGAGAGTATGGGCCAAACACCAAGGGAAAGGGAGGAGGAAATGTGCAATGGAAATGCAACTTTTGTCACATTTCTTTCAAAATCACATATTATCGTGTGAAATCACATTTGTTGGCTTTACCGGGTTGTGGGATTGGAGCTTGTGAAGTTGTTTCTTTACAAAAGAGAAAAGAATTGGAAAAGGAGGCCAATGTTGGTATGGAACATGTGGCTTCAAAATCAAGAAAACCCAAGAATGAAGACCCCCTTCCATTTTTGAGGAAAGCCACCACCAAATTTCCATTTGAGAGTTCTACTTCTACTGGGGGACAAGCATAAAAAAAAAGAGCACTTTCTCCAATGGACAAGTTTTTCCAAAAAGAGAGATGGGAAGAGCTTGATCTCACCATTGCCTTCTTCATCTATCAAAACTTCATATCATTTAATGTTGCACGTTCACCTCTATTTATTGAGATGTGCTGAGCTCTAACTCAAGGGGCTCCAGTAGGGTATGTGCATCTTAGGTCACAGAAGCTGAGAACCACATTGTTGACGAAGGCAAAAAAAGAGGTGCAAAAAATGCTTGAGCCTATCGTAGCATCATGGCCAACATCTCGGGTTAGCATTGTTTTTTGTGGATGGATAGATCCATCACGACGCCCAATCATCAACTTCATGGTGTCTTCCTTGAGTGGTCTAGTTTTCATGAAAGCAGTGGATACACTTGGCGAATACAAGGATGCACAATTTATTGGTGAGTTATTTATTAAAGTTATTGAAGATGTATGTGTTGATTCTTTTGTGCAAATCATTATAGATAATGCACCTATTTGCAAGGTTGATGGCATGATTGTGGAAGCTAAACATCCACAAGTGTTTTAGACACCTTGCATTGTCCATTCATTGAACTTAGCACTGAAATCCATTGCTTTTGATGTGCTCTGGATTGGAAACATTATTAAGGATGCAAGACATATCCGTAACTTTGTGCAAAATCATACAAATGCCCTCACTATCTACAAGGAGTACAACAATTTATCATTGTTGAAGATTGCTGATACACGGTTTGCATCTTCATTCATGATGTTGAAGAGGTTGAGGGAGGTCAAGACCGCTCTTGGGTCCATGGTTATTTCTAAGTTTTGGTCTTTTTGGAGAAAAACAGATCAGGTAGTCTCTAAAAGAGTGAAGGACACAGTGCTAGATGATGCTTGGTGGGAGAGGGTAGATCTAATTATTCGGATCATGGACCCTATCATTTCTTTGCTTCGATTTGCAGATACAGACAAGCCCATCCTAGGAGAGGTTTATGAGGGATGGGATTCCATGATTGACTCTGTGAGGAGCATTATTCTACAGAGTGAGTGCCCCGAGTATGAGGCATCACTAGAGGCCTTCTGTGATACCGTACATGATATTCTTGTCAGCAGATGGGACAAAAATTGTACACCTTTACATTGTTTAGCTCACTCACTGAACCCCAAATACCACAGCCATGAGTGGCTGAATGGTGGACCTTCCTGCAGATTCCCTCCTCACATGGATGGTGAAATCTCACAGGGGAGGAAAGAGGCATTCAACATATTTATCAGCATAGTGCATTGCTTGTTGAGGTGGAGGATGCTTTTGCAGAGTTTTCCACTAGCAGTGGTCGACTTGGAGGTTATGATGCGATTAAAGACAGGGGGACTAAGACGCCCTATTCTTGGTGGGAAAATCATGGGGAAACAAGCCCTCCTCTTCATCAGTTAGCCATGAGGCTCCTCTCTCAGGTGATTCATCCTCTTGTTACGAGAGGAATTGAAGCACATATGGGAATTTATATAGTGTGAAGAAAAGCAGGCTTGAGCAGTCTAGGGCAGAGACAATGGTGTCTGTGCACACCAACCTTCATCTTATTTATAGGCAAAGGGAAGAGTGGTTGAGGGGAAATACAAAGATGTGGGATGTCTTTCTTGATGATATGGGTCTAGACACTAGTGTTGAGTTGACATTGGCCAACATGGATCTCAATGATCCAATGCTAGAGCCTATTAGATTTGATGACTTAGAGGGGTCAACCTCCACACCAATAGATGCAGAGGCGACTAAGGATACAGGGGAGGAGGAGGATGCAAAGGAGAGAAGTGGGGACCAGGGTAGGAATTTGGATTTCTCTTTACCCGTCATACAATTTTTTTTTGACGTTTTGGGTCCTTATGCTTCCCGTCAAGAAACGTTATATTAAAAATTTTGCCCTTCAAGAGTGATGTTCTCATGATAAATTAACCCTTCACTAATAAAGTTTTGATTAAAAAATTACCATTCAATAAATAATTATGTTGAAAATTTTCATATAATTATCGTAAGGAAAAAACCGAAATTTGAAAAAACTCAATTGTGGAGGTTTATATGGCTCTAGGTTGGGATTTTGACAGAACCCACGCAAGTCCATTACCACAATAAATCGTACATCAAACATACAAGGACTCCTACACTAGAGCTATGGAGTAAAGAACAGAGACAATCATAATTCCACATAAAATCCAAATATATAACTCAAAATAAAAATCAAACAGCGAATATCCATGCGATCAGTATTTCAGGCGGTCAATCCAACCGTGGGAATCAAACCCTAGCTGCAACAAAAATTTCAGAAGTATGAAACAACGAACTATTGAAAAATGTATGACCACGAGATAAATATATAACACATTAAGTTAAAAATTATGTATCTATACAACTCCCCAAAAGCCCTTATCCACAGTCCAAAGTTGATAGCATCGTGTTTATGACGGATTTTTTCATTTACCCACAAAAACTACAGTAAAACAAGTGTAGCCGTAACTTTTTAGCCCACGTTAAAACCCTAAAAGATCCTAATGCACTAAAATGGCACTGTCCCTCAAGTAATGAGGCCTGTAGTGTAGTCTGAAAAAGCAATCTTCAGGATCAACGTGAAATAGTACCGACCTGAAAATCAAACGCATCAACTGATGTAAGACAATGTTTTCATTTTGAATCTCCCTTGAAACACGAATAGTAATACAACAACCTGAAATACCTGCAAACTAGAGACGCACTGGATTAGACACAGAAGTCAAATCGGAAGGAAAAAATTAGCAGTAAAATCGTGAGCAGAGAGTAAATTACCTGATAGAGGTTATCGAGCAATGGAATGCACAGGATACCTGACAGAGCCAGATGTTATTAGGGTTTCCTTAGATCAAATAAAACCTCGATAGTTCATTGTTATACCTTAATAAGTTACCTCGCGAAGTGACCCAACGCGTCCTTTTTTTGCAGAGCTTCCAACCATCAGTGGTTTGACCTGCTACTTGGAATGAGAGGGACGAATCTGGCTAACGAGATTGAGTCCAGTTCTATTCCATGATACCTGTGAGGCTTGTAGACGTGGTTCTGGAGAGATCTCGTAAGTTCGTACTTCCCTTGTCTCTTATGCGAAGAGCTCTTCAAGCGAAAGTCGATGAGTGAAATGAGCTCTTCCTTCACTCATATATATACGTTTCCTTCCTCATGTTAAGGGGTTGCTTATTCATGGCCGACCTCCCTTTATTACATGTAAAGCCCACGTATATCATACATGCGGCATGCCCCACATAATTCATTTCGGCTTTAATGAGAGGGTAGTAATGACGTTTTTGCAAAAAAGTGAACAGTAAAAAATACGTTTTAGAACTTTGAAAGCCCATCACAAAAAACGGATTTTTAAAATTTTTAAATGTGAAATACAGTCAAAATGCCTTCTGACGGGCATTTTTCTTGTCAAATTCCAACCCTGGTGGGGACCATGATGATGAGGACAATGATGCTGATTCTGATGCTGATTGATGCCTTGAGGCTTGTATACCTATAGTTGTTTTATATTTTCTATTTCTGTTTGCCATTGGCATTACACCATCACTACCTATGTAACACATTTTGATTTTATGACTTAATGAGAAAACTACAGTTGTTAGTGTGTTTATATTATTATCTTGTAGTTGTAAGTTGCCTTTAAGTTATGAATTATGAATATATCTATATATATATATATATATATAGATAGATAGTGAATCCTACCTGTCCTGTTCCGGGGGGTCAACGTGTCCGAATCCGACACCACGAATCCCGAATC
>APFE030367615.1:18901-73602 GCA_000404065.3 Pinus taeda
TAACATTTTTTCTCATTTTGAGGTGGTATATTGATTAAGTCTAAAAATTCAAAGTTTAGACCTACTTTACGACTTCTTATTTGAAATTTATAAGCCTTCTATATCCATTAAGTTAGAATAAGAGTCCTAATATCGTATCAATATCTCATTAATATTTTCAACAACAAGTTGTTGATGCATATACCTTACCCCTCGAAATTAAACATATAATTTACAAGGAGAAAACTCATATTCAAAATTATTAAACCCAATATATATCAAAATATAAGATTGAGAAATATAAATAGCTATAAATATATTAAAATGCATATTTTAAGGTGTAATGTTTGGCATTTTTGGTTGGGGATGAGATGGCTCTACAACCTAGGTTTGTTGTGTAGGCATTAGGCCTAACAATAGTAGGAGGGACATATGCCTCTATATATGTATCTAGACTTTATGGCATACATATTGGAGGTAGATGCAACTAATTATGGCGAGGATGTCACATATTCAAAGGATATTTTCTTCTATGATTTGAAGTTTATCAAATAGTTGTGGGAACATAGGGTGCTAGATGTGAGGCAAGGTAGGTGAGTGTTAGAGACAAATTATGACCTAGGTGCAAGCAATGTGGTGGAATCCAAGAAATATTTACAAGACATGGAGGGCGGGTGGATTGTGCAAGTAAGGAATCATTAATGCAATTGCTAGGATTCTTGCAAGTGGAGATAGGAAGGACTTAGATCCACCATTCTAAGCTAATACAAAGTGAGTGGAGAAAGGAGATACTCCTCAGATTAAATTTCTTTCCATCCCCACTTAGAAACTTGATGTCACATTCCCCATCAATTCAAGATAGATGCATAGAAAGGAAAAGTGTATAATAGCTAGGAAAGGGTCAATGAAAATGGTGGTTGATGAGTATGTTTCAGTGGAATTTATACCAAACTTAGTGGTAAACAAGATTTTTTTCAGGAAATATATTCAAGTGGAAATTCCAGTATAGTGTTTAAATTCCTCTTGGAATATGGTTTTATGATATTTCTTGGTGATCAGGTGATCGAATTTTAGATAAAAAATGAAAGTTCCCAGAAAGTCTTGAAAATGGTGTCAAGTCGAAGTGCCTGTCATGCTGAATCCAACAACGTTTATTTCACCTCAATCTGATGTTTTATGCTCAAGTTATCATGTTTTGATCATTTGGCCCAACAACTAAAAAATTAGTAGGGTTACTGACATAACAACTGACTGGGCTTTCATACAGCTGAAATCATCTAGGGTGTTAGTGCAGGCATGAACCAATCGGGTGCTGACAAGTGGCATCTCTTAGTTCATCGGTTTGGGGTCGAATTTGAATGGTTTTGTTTGGCCCAATCATGGGACAACACATGGCCCAATCATGGGCTGCTACATGGCACCTCCATAGCATATTAAAATTTTGCTATGGTCAACCAGAGGCCTAGGAGGATTCAAACCCTCGACCTCTCGTTCAACATTGAAGCAGCTTATCGCTAGGGCTCACGATGGGTGTTAATAGTCATATGGTTGAACTTTAATTTAAAGTGTAATGGGAGCATGTTTATGGAGGAGGGGTCAGGTAGTCAGCCTTGACCCCTGGTCACCTTGACTGCCCGACCCCCCGTCACTTGCACCTCATATGACCACAACGAAGTAGAGAAGAGATAGGTAATAGCCCTATTGGCCACAACCACACCACATGACTCGACGTTAAATGGAAGGCACTTGATGGAGGGTTCTAATGAAGGGGATCGACCCCTGGTCCCATGTACCACCACATGACCAGGAGCAGAAGCATTGGAGTGGTCGACCGCGGGGAGTTGGAACAAGGTCCTAGCCATGGGCATATAGGTTGGCATACGACCCTGATGCGTGGAAATTAAGTGGATCTGACGAGAAGGGTGGGTCATTGGCTTGACCCTCGATCCCATGGAATTTAGTGTTAACACGACACCGAGCCTTAAGGGGATAGGTCGATGGGGGCGAGTGTTAAGGCCCAGCCCACGACCACATGACCCATGTGACCTGAATTTTCGCCATTACGGGTTATTGGGCAATTTAATTGTCCAACAAATTGCATTGTCGGAGGGTAAAATTACCACCTCAACAGCAAAAAATGGGGTGAATTTGTAGGACAATTAGACTGTTATTCCGATTTGTAGGATGGATAACAACAAAAAGTACACGAGGAGCTTGTAGAGCCAGATATTTGGGAGTTTTTTTCATTTTAGAGCTTAAGAAGAGTCTAATTAGGGGTTTTTTGACATTTTGGATCCAATGGTGACCTCTATTTGCTGATTTGATCACATATAAAGAAACATTTTGCAGGTGCAAGTTCATGGGTGTATGGATTAATTAGTGTTTTGGAGTTGTTCTTGAAGGCGTTTGAGCATGGAGAAGTCCTTGTAGGGGTTTTATTACCTTCAGAAGTTTACTACAACAAATGATACTTGCAAGGTTAACCTCTTTTATACTTTTCTCACTATGTTTTGTTGAGGAAAGTTTTCTATTTGTCCTTTAATGTGGAATTGAAGTGCTTATATGCACATTTTCAATTGGAGTATAGGGTCTTTGTAGGAGACGCCTTGTGTTGCTAATGTTTTCATGATGAATATAGGTTTTAATGCTGTTTTATGCGAGATTTCTTTGCAGGATAACGTTTCCTTGAAGGGGAAATAGCCACATGTTTATCAACAAACTTTTATGTACTCCTTTTTCCACTGAATATATGGAGTGGTCTAGCTATGTTGGGAGACCTGGAGATGTAGCCTAGGAGGGGTGAACTCTGTTATCAAATCCTTTGTTGTGCTCTTCATGTATGCATGTATGAGTCATGTGATGTTGTGTTGCTTATGCTTAATTTTACATGTGAAAACTAACTCATAACTCGGAGAGACTTTTTGGAAATTTTTTTTTTTATGTTAAGACCCATTTTTCCTTGCAAAATGTCGAAGAATGGTTCTTGTTTTCTTGGAGAAGAGGGAATTTTCCACCTCCTCCATTTTTAGATCAATTGGTATCAGAGCCTCATCTGACCAAGTTGAAGAATGGGAAAGACTAGTCTCTAAGAGCTAGACGATATGAATTTGGATATTCGTATGGAGAACATTGAGTTGAGAAGAATGCTATAAATGGCCGAAGAGGAGAAGAGGCATATGCACCTTCATTTGTAGCACGTAGTTTAGGAACAAGTTGCTGAAAGTTCCACTCCTATGATAGCAAAAGACACCTCCACAATGAAACCAATATGTGGGCATGGTTCACACAGTAGTTATGGACCATATGAGGAAAATGATGCATGTGCATTTTGCAAGCACCTCTAAGATTCTCACCATATGCTAGTTGGAAAAAGTGGATGGCTAGAGTTATCTGCAATGTTGTTGTCATCATCAGCGAGCTAAAAGTATGAATGAAAAGTTCAAGTAGTAATAAGCATTTCAAGTACAATTCCTTCTGTTTATGTTCATAACACCTCTTTTGCAACATTTGAGCAACATAACAAATGCATTGGTATGAAGCATGTTTGAGCATGGAGAAGGCTTTGTAGGGGTTTTCTTACCTTCAAAAGCTTACGACAAATTTTTTTACTTACATGGTTCAACTCTTTTGTACCTTTCTCACTATGTTTTGTTGAGAAAAGTTTTCTATTTGTCCTTCAAGATGGAATTGTAGTGCTTATATTCTCATTTTCAGTTCGAGTATAGGGTCTTTGTAGGAGATGCCTTGAGTTGCTGATATTTTCATGATGACTGTAGGTTTTCATGATTTTTTATGTGATATTTATTTGTAGGATAACATTTCCTTGAAGGGGAAATAACCACATGTTTATCGACAAACTTTTGTGTACTCCTTTTTCCACTGAATATATGGAGCAGTCTAGCTATGTTGGTAGGCTCAAAGATGTAGCCCAGGAAGGGTGAACTCTGTCACCAAATCCTTTGTGTGATCGTTATGTATGCCTTTATGAGTTATCTGATGTTGTGTTTCTTATGCTTAAGTTTACATGTGAAAACTAACTCATAACTTGAAGAGAACTTTTGGAAAACCTATTTTGTGTTAAGACCCATTTTTCCTTGCAAAACATCCAAGAACAATCCTTGTTGTTTTGAAGAAGAGGAAATTTTTCACCTCATCCATTTTCAGATCACTTGGTGTTCCACTTTTTGGTTTGGGGACAGATATATTTTGTGTTCAAGATGATAGATCATGCATAGACAATTTTAGAAAGGAATTCAGCAGGGGGCCATACATGGGAAGAGTGGCATAACTACATGGGCCTCATATGTTCCAATTAAATCAATTTAAATGAACATGACAAAGATGTCCTACTTTGATATAAAATCTCTGTCTCAAGTGACTACACAGCTAAGTTGGGATACAAGGCACCTGAGAAGGAAAATACATAGGGTCAATAGTTCTAGTGGTGGGAGTGCATATGGAAGTTGCATGGGATGTTAAAATCCAAAATTGTTCTATGGTTGGCTCTCAATAATAAGTTGTTGACTTGGGATAATGGATTAAAAGGAGGTTGGTTTGGGCCCAATAGGTTTTGTTTATGCAAACATTAGACTAAGTCAACAAATCATATTTTTCTTCCATGCCCATATAATAGTCTAACCTAGAGCATCTGGTTACATAAATTTGAGCCAAAAAATAATATAATGGTAAAATTTTGGCCGAATGTGCCCAATCATTGCTAATATATGTAGAAGTTAGAAGATATGGCTCTTTCCCTTACCATTTTGTATAGTTTCTTTGGTGAGATCATAGCATGGCGTTTTTTCATCACTAACTAATTCCAATTGAGATAGTGGCTAAGGTGGTAGTGAAACACTCGAAAGAATTTAGATTATTTCCCAAAAGAAAAAAGAATAGGGTTCCTGTTATGACCATTATAGACTTTGAAATTCCCTTGAGATTTTTTTATGAGGTAGGGAAGGGGCATCAAACCAATTATGAGATTGAATTTTTTCTCTACACCATTTACTCTACTGTATCTTGTTGTGTTTTATGGTATCAACCATTTACAAGTGCTAGGTGATTCCTAGGTTGTAATATACTAAGCAACAACTAAAGAAAATATACAAAAATCACACCTCTATTCGTGCTTTCACAAATATACTGTCTTATTTTGGATTTGTTATTGTCCTCCTTCTCACATCTCCTACAAGAATTAAATCAACACACATCAAACCATCTAAAAAGGCTTTGATATTTTATGTGGGTGTTTGTTTATTTGTTCTTTTTCTCTTTTTTTTTTTTCGTTTATGAGTAATTTGTTTGTTTGTTTTTTTTTAACATATAAATAGATGAGAGATTGAAAGCATGGAGACTCTCTTCTAAATATCTGAGAGATTGAAAGCATGGAGACTCTCTTCTAAATATCTCAATAGTAGAGCACGTGAATCGTTAAAAGATATTCAATGTTGTTCAAAGTTTTGTTTCTTGTTATGGATAATTCAAACATCAAGAATGCTTATATAATATGTATGGATGGAAATGAAAAGAGGAGTGCCGTTATTGCAAGAAAATATAAATATTTAGAAATCAAAACGGAGTTGTCTATAATGCGACTTTTTGGAGATTCCGGTGATGGAATCCGGCGAAGAAATTGAGGTTAAATCTTGATTTGTTGCAGTTAAAATGGTTTTTTAACTGTATATTTGGATTCAACACCCTGAAAAACCCCTGGGATGCTTTGACTGTGCAGAAACTAGCTATCAAACTTGCGATTCGAATAAATTGTTGCCGGATTTTGACCGGAAAAACCCACCGAAAAAGCTTTCAAAAAGTCTCATTATAGACAACTGCAATCAAAACTAGAAACTATTATACAAATGTCCATAAGACTTTTATATGTGTATATTTTTTTGGAATATCATTTTTTTCCCTTTAAAGAAAAATTGTATATTTTAACAGAAATATGTATAATTTTGAACGAAAACATTTTACATAGGCAATGTATAAATATATGTTATCAATAATAAGATTGAAAAAATGGTCATATAACTATACTTAATGTTAAGAGTTGTGTCGAGAGATTAATGTATTTTAGCAAATTAATGTATAATTTTAAATGAAAGTATTTTAAATATATGAATATATTTTATTAATAATAAGATTGAAAAATTTATTATAGGAATATACTTAATGGTAGGAGCTGTGTAAAGAGTTTGTTTAATTTTAATTTAGCAATTAATAATTATTAAGTGGATAACAAGAATTAAATTTTTATTTCATATTCTATAATGTTTTTAGTAATATACACAAATCTAAGGTTGAAATTTCTAATTGTTCTTTTTCAATTTAATTCAATTGATTAATTAAAAAAATAAAATAAATTAAATTTATTATGTATTAAATTTAATATTTATTGAATATTATATTGATATAAAATGTAAAAAAGTATAAGGACTTGTTTAAGCACAAAACATTTTCGTAGACGATTCTCAAGTCAAAAACCAATTATTATTATAAAAAAATATGAAATTAGGAGTGTTTAAATCATTGTTTTAATGTTGGAAATGCATTCAACACTCTCAAGAACCCCTGAACCACTTAAAATCCTAAAACTTCACCATTTTAACCTGGATTTCCAAAATTTTACACCAAAATTTGTGAAAATCTTGTTGGAAAAACCGTCCTTTTCCTAGTAAAACATCATCTATATAGACTACACTAAAATTTATATTGTGAAATACCTAACAAAATTATAAATATATTAAATATGAATAAAATATTTTATATAAATTACAATTATAAAGTAAAAACATTCATATGAACAAGTGCATATTGGAATGTGTTATTGGTTTTGGGACCCTTGCTATTTCATAGGCCAATGATATTGACCCATAATGTTGTTCCCAGTCTCCACATTTAAGTGGATGTAAATTTTCATGGTTTAAAAAAATTGTACATGTTTTTTAAAATGTATATATCTTTAACTCCTATATTAATTATTTTTTTATTTTATAATAATAATAGAAATAATTTAAAATACAATTATGATTTAGTTATATTTTATGTTTTATTTTAATCTTGGAAATGTGATATGTATTGTGAAATAAATGTTTTGATGTTTCAACCATTTAATTTATATGAGTGTGCTAGTATGTATATGTCTAATTGCAATTGTATATAAAATAATAATTTTGTGTTGGTTATTATTATAACTTTTAGGTAAATGTTAGTATAACTTCAAGGCTACAACTCATAAGCCAACACTTTAAAAAAATAACTTATGAGTTAGCAAAATCTTAGACATCCTACTTCTAGAGGCACAGTGAGGGTGTTAACCTCTATCCAAGACCATTTCTACCCTTCTAGCATTATCACAAGGGGACAAAATATTCTTTTGTAGGAGTTGAAACTAGGTGGAGGGTAGTGTAAACCATGTTTCCAACTACAAGAGTTAGAACCAAGGATCAAACATAATAATACTATATCAACACGTAAAATAACCTATATGATGTAGATAAATTGATTTGTGTGGGGTTTAGTTATGGTTCAAATCTTAGAAAAAAGATTGATGATATAAACTATCTATGACAATAAAAATGGTGAGAAATCATTGGACATTTCAATATTAAAACTAATATTGAGCCAATCTCAACCTAATTCGAAAAAGTATAGTCTAAAGGACTCACAAATTAATCCAGAAAATAATTTAGCAATGATTATGACAAAATCCTGCAGAATTTTTTGAAAATTTGGGTTATAGCTATTAAACTTCAAGATTTTGGGTGCATGATTGTTGATGGTGATGAAAATGAATCCATTTCAATAAAAAAAAATGATTTAAACACTCCAACATTCTGATTTTTTGAAATTTGTTTTACCAAATTCCCATAAAAAAAATCCTTAATGACATTGACAATGCCATTAGAAAAAAAGATAATAACACTAATCATTGCATAAATGTTACCACTTACCCAAACACAAAGATAATAACACTAATCATTGCATAAACGTTACCACTTACCCCAACATAATTTGAGGTAGAATGACAGTTTTGAGATGTAACTATAAGGAGGGTTATCTGCTTTACACAACAAGTCTTCACATTAACTATGGCGGTGGCTTTTAGGGGCCTTATCATGTGTGCAAAAGACCTTCATTCCATAGGTAAAAGGGATTGCGGGACTTCCAAAGTCGTAGTATTCTCCTGTACCTGCCAATAAAGATTATTTCTCAGGCACCAATCTTGCATTGCACTGGCCTTAGTTCCTATTGTTTGTCGATTAAGGTCGTGAATGTCAAAGAAATGATATTACATTTAGTTGCATTAAGCAGTAATTATGAGATCAAGATTCTGCCTTTGAATAATAGAAATGGCAAACAGCTTTGTTGCTATGCCTTATGAGGCAAAGAAAATTCATATAACAAAACTATAAAATGCTTCAGAAGTACCTCTGATATGTGTATCGGAGAGCTTGCCGTGTCTTGGAGCCAAAAAGCGAGTTCATGCTCACCCTCTGTTTTATTCACTTTTCTCAATTTATTTCTTGTGAATTTCATGGAACAAGATGCGATGCATTCTAAATCCTCATCTTGATCCTGCACACCTCTCCTTCTTCCAGGAACTACGATGTACGACCCGGGAGGCTGCTCAAACTCATTACCCTGCACAGGCGTAGAAAGAGACAAGGCTAGGGTTTGGGGACCAGACGAAGCATCTGAAACTAAGGAGCTGTCTTCCTTCCCTGCACTGCTCGATGCCCGATAATCATAAGTTCGGTACTTTTCAGCATTTTCTCTGTACTGAGAGTTCTCCTTCTGTTGTTGCTCAGTATCAGAATGGCTGGTTGCATTTTTATCTCTCCAGCTATCAACAGACTGCTCCAAATACATTGTCCACCCAGACTCTGAGATGTCACTGCCCATCCTGCCTGCATCTTCCGTTTGCAGATATTGGCGTGGAGCAGTAGAAATAGGCCGCGGCTCTGCAAGTGTAGGAGAGATTAGCTGCCTCTGCAAAATGCGCTCCATGTGATCGCTCGTCACACCCACCCACAATAAGAATTAGTAGTCAATACTCCCCAATTCAGAACCGACCGTACATCTTCTGCCTTAAATGCGGACAATGATGTAATGCGACTCTACTTATTTAACTCGATAAAAACTAACGATTGACATAGTAAGTTTAACCACCAACCTATTCACCACCAACCCCGCAGATTTCTCGGCATCTTTAGGTGGACCGATTTGTTATTTATCCAGTCACAGCTCCCATTTCAGTATATTAATATAGGATGGGAACGCATCACGTGTTCGTATGGTTGTATACCCTTCACGCACAGCTGTTCCTTATCTTTTGCCGCATCATCTCATTTCATTTTATGTTATTTTTTCCAGATGGAGTTCTATATTTCAAAGAAGATATTATGGTAGCGCAGGCCTGATCTTTGGGCAGGGGAGCCAACAGGCACCAACTTCATTTTAGGTTGGTGGTCTATTTTTAACGAACACTATAAAACAAAACAATACTTTCTGCTAATTCAAACTAGATGAAAATTTCAAATTTGGTGAAAAACAAAACAATACTTTTGCCAATTCAAATTCTGTGCTTGGTATTGCGTGGAGGTGAGATTTTAATTTTTTTCCTTTATAATAATAATTATTATTAATTATGTGTATGCTGAATATTTAATATAAAAATATATATTTTATTACTAAATTATTATTAAATTATTAAATTATTTATATTTCATAAACATATTTCTAATTATTTAATTCATATATTTTTTGAAACCACACCATTTATTTTTAATTTTAAGGTTAGAATTTTTGTAATGAGTTGAAAATAATTAATATTATTTTGTATTAATAGAGAAATGGTTACACAAGTTGTAACGTATCTCCTTTGTTTAGGATTTGTTCCATCTCCTTAGTTTATGATTTGTTCCTAGAGTTTAGGAGTTTGGTTGCAACTTCCTGTTGTACTTAATAATGTAGTCTTTCATTCATGGATATTAGAGTGAACGGAGAGAGTTCTCTTTGTTTGAGTGCAGTCTCCAAGTGCACTACTCACCTGTGAGCTGTAACTCCTTTTTCAATTCAAGTCTGATTTTTATTTTGGTATCAGAGCACAGAGTAGGGACAACCTAGATTTCTATTTTTATTTTTATTTTTTTTTCTCTTTAGGGATGCATCCTTGTACATAACTGTAGTGGCGGTGGAGTATACAGAAGATTCGTAGGATCAGGTGGACTGCAATAACACCTGTAGCATAGGTCTTAGATGAATAATCATCTCTGAACGCAAGAAAGGGTTGCCGCGGTTTTGACGGGAACAATCGCGCCATTTTTGAGCGGAACATAGGGTTGGCGTAGTTTTTTAAGGAACAGTCGCGCCACTTGGCGCAGTTTTGAGAGGGATAGTCGCGTCAGAAATCGCTATTGGCGCGAAAAATCAAGCCTTAAGTGCGCCAATTTCGTGCCTCGTGTCGATTTTGTTTCTGGCGCGGGTCTTTCGCTGTCGAGAAGCGCCAACCTCTTTCCCTTTGGAAGATCTGCAAATTTTTCTTTTTTTTTTTGTAGATCGGCCTTGCCCGGTGGTGGCACTTTGAAGCTTCAGATCTGCTCGGTGGCAGCAGATCGGATTTACCCGGTGGTGGCACATTGGAATCCCTAATCTGTTCGGTGGTAGCAGATCGGATTTGCCCGGTGGTGGCGCATTGGAGTTCCTGATCTGTTCGGTGGCAGCAGATCGGAATTGCCCAGTGGTGGCACATTGGAATTCCTGGTTTGTTCGATGGCAGCAGATCGGACTTGCCTGGTGGTGGCTCATTGAAGGTACAATTTTTTTTTCCAGCAAAACAGAGGTTCGGATCTGGTATATGGTTTTTTTTTTGTGACCTGAAAGTGTTCAGTTGGATAGACTTATTCATCAGAGGATCAAAAACTTTATCAGTCCAATATGAATAACAATATAGAATCATACCTCCACAAGTCTAGCAAACTCGATGGATCGAATTTCACTTGAAAGCACAAATGCGTGGTCGATTGTTATAGGAAATGAGCTGAGACCAGGATCAGCTGCACAAGAGTAATATTGGGATGAAAGGGAGACAAAAGCGAAGGTCATATTGAAGATGTCCGTCAAGGACAATGTTATCCTACATATTAAAGACTGTAAATCGACCATTGACATTTGGACGACGCTCAAAAACCTATACTAGACGCAGAATACAAATCGTGTCTTGTCAATCAAAGGCAAGGTGTTTGCATTGAAGATGGAGGAGAATGAGTCCGCTGCTGGATTCATTTCTAGAGTTAAAGATCTGAAGGACAGATTGGGAGATATCGGAGATAAATTTTCCGATTCAGATCTGGTCATGATCACATTGAACGGAATGACTAATGAATACTAGGTGTTCATCTCAGGGCTGTCAGTAAGGGAGAAAGTCCTTGCATTTGAAGAGCTGACAGGGATTTTGCTACAGGAAGAAGAGAGACGAAAAAATTGGAAATCAAAGAGCAATTACCTTGCTCTGATGGCAAAAAGGAGACAGTATAGAGGGAAGCAACATCAACAACCGCAACAACAACATCAGAAAGGTGCCAACACATTTCAGAAGAGGTCGTTTAAAGGTATGTTTGCTAATAATTTTCCCATCAAGAAATGTTTTTACTGTGGAAAACCTGGTCACCAGATTAAAGATTGTTATAAGAGGCAGGCAGACGAAGGAAGAAACAAACAGAGAAAAGATAAGAGTTACTTTGTTGAGGAAGAAGAAGACCATAGCCACGAACTTCGACTATTTATAGTTGATTGTGCTCTTTTAGCTTTAAAGGGAGATGAGGGCGACATATGGTATGTCGACTCTGACACATCCTCACATATGGCTGGCAAGAAGGAATGGTTTGAATTTTCTTGAAGAAACTTCATGTGGGTCGAAAATCTATTTAGGAGATGACAGTGGATATGAGATCAAATGATACGGTGACATTCTTGTAAAGTTACCTAGTGGTGACATTAGACATCTTAAAAATGTATTGTATGTTCCAGGAATTAAGAAAAATTTGGTCTCTGTCTCAATGTTATTGATCAAGATATGCAAGTTCAATTCTTTAAGACTAATTGTGTCATTAAGGATAGCCAGATGGAAACAGTTGCAACAGGAGTGCGCGTGGGGAACCTGTAAAAACTAGATTTGAAGAGTATGCCACAGCAAGAAATGGTTGCAGCTGGCCCGACAGTTGAAGATCTCTGGCATCAGAGATTCAGCCATTTTAATCTGCAAGACCTCATCGTACTTCAGAGAAAAGGTATGTTTGATGGACTCCCTATTCTCCATAATGTTAAGCTGGATTGTGATGGATGTGCATTAGGGAAATGCATACAGAAGAGTCCCCTTTACATGTCAATGGAAAGGAAAGAGATATTATAGAACTGGTGCATACAGACATCTACAGACCTATGCAAACTAGGTCATTAGGAGGAGCATATTACTTTCTTTTATTTACAGATGATTTCACTAGATTTTCATGGATATACTTTCTGAGTAAAAAGAGTCAAGCCTTTCAGTATTTTAAATTGTTTAAATCCATGGTAGAAAACCAGACAGGAAAAAGGATAAAAATTCTCCGCTCAGATCAAGGGGGAGAATACAGGTTAGGAGAGTTCATGGATTTTTGCAAGCAGCATGGGATTTTGCAACAGTTTACAGTGCCCCACACTCCACAACAGAATGGAGTGGCAGAACGGAAGAATAGAACTCTTGTGGAGTGCGCAAGGAGCATGCTTCAAGGTAAGGGTCTATCAAATGGTCTTTGGGAAGAAGCTATTAACACTGCTGTGTATTTAAAGAATAGGAGTCCTACTAGATGTTTAGGCTTCAATTGTTTGGATTCAAACCAACAGTGAGTCACTTAAGAATATTTGAGTCAAAAGCTTATGCTCATATACCTAAAGCAGATAGGAAGAAGTTAGATCCCAAAGCCCTGAAATGTATATTTTTTGGATATGGCACTGAGTTCAAGGCATTTAAGTTATATAATCCTGTGACTCATAAGGTTTTTGCAAGCAGAGATGTTATATTTCATGAACAAGTTCAAGAAGAAAAGGATGACTCTAACAGTGATTGCCACATTCCATTGTTATTGGAAGAAAACAGTGAGGAAGATGAAGAGCAGGAGCATAAACAAGAAGAAGAAGTAACAGATAATGTAATCAATGATGATGCAAGCCTAGAAAATCCTGAAATAGATAGAGTTGAGGTAAGTTCCCTACCAAGGAGATCAGGTAGGAAGACTCGATTATCTTCTAGATTGAAAGACTATGCATTAATGTCAAAGATTGTAAACATTGTAGAACCTGCAAATTATGAGGAAGCAAGTAAATCTGATGCATGGGGGGTTGCAATGTATGAGGAAATAGAATCAATAAATAGAGAACATACTTGGGATTTG
Source organism: Pinus taeda (assembly GCA_000404065.3). Taxonomy (NCBI): domain Eukaryota; kingdom Viridiplantae; phylum Streptophyta; class Pinopsida; order Pinales; family Pinaceae; genus Pinus; species Pinus taeda. The sequence goes on from APFE030367615.1 coordinate 32,314, forward strand.
GTTGAAATTCCTAACAAGGCAAGACCAAAAGAGATGAGATATATTTTCTTCTAAATTAAAACACAAGACACAACGAGACAAACCATAAATATTCCTATTCTTAATATTTTCAATAGTGAGGTTGTTTTGGTGGACAAGTGTCTAACAAAACAAATTAACTTTTGGAATGCCATCCTTACTCCAAAATTTTGATCGCACCTTGCATGGAGGCAAATGGGGGATCCACTTAATAAAATTTGAATATCCCAGTTTCATTGTGTATTTATGTTGGGGACTTAGTTTCCAAGTTCATAAATCTTGAAAATAAAAATAAAAAAATGCCAAGCCTTTTATATTGAAATCAAATACTCCCATTATGGCCCAAGGTGAATCAATAGATCTAGTCTTAACAAACCTTGATCATCCCAAAGTGAGATGTCTCTCAATTTGAAATAGCCATTTTGTTGCGTCCACATAGCCAATTCTCTAGTTTCTTCACATTGTCTAAGAGGACCATTGGAAGAAAAATTTGCTTTCCAAATATTAATGCAAGCCCATTACTTGAGCGCCAATTGAGATGGTCAACGATTATAGGGGCTGCCTCTATGTATAACTTCTAAAGTTTGGATGTAGAGTTAGAAAAATTAACCTCAATCCCATGCAAGCGGGTTTTATTGAAATATTTTCTCACCAAGGGAGAGATCCATATACAAAGGATCTTTAACAACTAGACCACCATTTTCCTTTGGAAGATGAATGGTGTTCCAGTTCACTAGGTGAAATTTATTTTCATTATTATTCTTCCCTTGCTAAATGAATATAGGAATAAGGAGATTCATTTGATTAAGCATATATTTTGGAGCCAGAAGACAAGAGTAAAGATAGAGGGGGAGAGGATAAAATCGATTTGACCAAGATGACTCTACCAACTATAATGACCCATTATGCTCCCCAGGATTGAACTTTCTTTTTTAATTTGTTTAATACCTCGATCCAACTTTCAAAATAAAGAAATACCATGGAGATTGGGAATCCAATATATTTAAAGAAGTTACTTCTAGGGTCCAATGGAAATTCCAGAACCTTGGAGATCTCCATTAAATTTGCAACAAGACTATTCCATCGGAAAATCATACTCTTTTTTAATTGACTATATCCACACACATACCCAAATATTGATCAAAGACTTATTTGAACCTCACTATGATTTTATTAGAAGCTCTTCCCAATTGAAGCGTGTCATTAGAAAACTATGAGTGATTGAATTCCTTATTATTCTGAGTTATACTTAAACCTTTTAATCTACCCTCAACCTTGTCCTCCTCTCAATTCCTGCTAAGAGTCTCCATAATGAGAATGTATAAAAGGAGAGAGAGGGGTTAGCCTTCTCTCAAACCTCGTGAGGCTGAAAATAAGTTATAAGTTTGTCCATTAATCAATGGTACAATCCATGAATTATCAATACAAGATTTAATCCAATTGATGAATTCCCAATCAAACCCCAATTTTTCCATCACAAAATATATAAAGGAATGGCAAATTCTATCAATATTATTTTCCATCAAGTTTAATCACCATACCTTGCTCACCACGTTTTTTGTTTGAATGAATAGCCTCCTAAACAAGAATCACATCATATGTATGTGTTTCATAAAACTACCTTGGGTTTTTGAGATAAATGGGGGTGAATTTTTGCTTATTCTCATAGCCATTAATTTGCTCAATATCTTGGAGACTAAGTTGCATAATGAGATAGTTTGGAAATGAGAGAAGGAGGTTGGTTTTGAATCTTTTGGAATTAGAGACAGGAAGGAAGAACTGATATTTCCTCCCAATTTCCCTTTCAATCTGGATGAATTCAACATTCTCAATAAGTCCCTTTCAATTAAGCCCTAAAGAGATATGTAGAATTTGATTGAAAATTCATTTGGGATGGGGGATTTATGTAAATCAAGGGTCCAAATGGCCTTGATCACCTCTAATTCCTCAATCTTTTTGATGAGATAGAGATTATTAGACTTCAAAACAATCAAAGGGATACATGAAATGAAATATTAGACATGTACATGATCTTTTTCCTTCGCCTCTGAATACAATTTCCTGAAGAAGTGAAAAGCTTCTTGCTTGATCTCAGGGAAACAAGAGATTTTAGGAAGGCTCCTAGTTGTGATTTCTTTGACACGATTCCTAATTTCTTCATCTCAATATTATTTGTGGAAGAAAGAGGAATTCCTATCTATGGCCCTCAACCAAGGAACTCTCGATTTTAAATGCCAATACTCCTCTTCTTGCTTGCTGATGTTGGATTTTCTTGCTTAATTGGTTTTATTTTTTAATGTGCCAATCTGTAATTGGATCGTTTTCCACCATAGATGATGTAGGAGCATCTGGACTTAGCCAACAATGTGATGGTTTGTTCACATGTTGTGGCTAAATGAGTTGAATTTCACTGACCTAAGTGGGAAAATGTCAGTTTTGGTAGAGAGGGTTGGATCTCTCGACAATGATTTGTACTTCATTATTGTAATAGTTAAGAAATTGTCTTATTTTAGACTAAGGGATAAGTTGTTAGCATAGGTGTGTAATAGAGCTTAAAAATAGAGATTTTATTGTTAGATTGATTAAAATAGAGATCGAGTTGTTAGTACAATTAGAATAGGATTTGACTCATAAAAGAGAAGAAAATGTAATGGAAAGGGATTAGCTGAGATGGTTGAGATTTGAGTGAGAGGTGAGAGTTGAGTGATAGATAGGGTTTTGAGATTGAAACAGAGGTCTGATAAATTGCTGTAATTGAGCCAAGAGGGCCAAGACTCTGTAACTACTATTATATTGAAGAAATTGATTCAGTGTGCAACTGTGTGTTAATCTTGGTGAAGACTCTCATGTACTTCTGTGTATCTGTGCTTTGAAACGTAATCGGGTATTTTCCCTGTTTTAACACTTTAAATAGTAAATATCAGTGTTTATGTGTTAATCACGGTAATTTAGTATTAATGGGGGGGGGGAGGGTTAGGCTTGTTTTTAACCCGTGTGTTAGTTGAAGAACCACAAGCCGTAGGATTTGATGGCCTCCATTAGCCAACGGATATAGGTTCATAAAGTGATCAGGCATTGATTCCAAAAACAGACCTAAACAATTATAGATCAAGGATTTATAATCCTTATCGGATCCATAAGGGTGGTTAAGCGTCACACAAGTTCCCCGACCGATATCATTGTGAACCATTAGATCCAGTGTGTTTTAATCAATGGTGGAGGATCAACAGATTGTTTTGTTGATCGAGGTGAGTGATGACCATTAGATCTAGAGAGAGGAGATCAACGGAGTAGAGTGAAGCACCTGTTTAAAAAGGGGAATTCAATGTGGGACCAATGTATTTAAGGGAAAAGTAGGACCCTCAGTGTAAAGTAAGCCATGTACAGAATCTGCTATAACGCATATGATTGGCTATAAAGTAACCAATAGTCTATTTTTAAGACTACCAACTTGTTTTCATCAGCCCACTATGTCATTTTTGGTATTAGAGCACAAAGATTGAGTTGATTGCAGTAAACATGCTGCTGAGGAAAGGAGCTGGCATAGGTTGAGGATGTCCAGAAGAAAATGTAGTTCTGCTGGAGGAGATCTGGAGTCCACATACAAGGATAGACACAATGGAGACTACTTAGAGGAGAACACCTGATGAAGGAGTTGCCAATGATACAGAAGAATCTCTTGAGGAAGAAGAAGAGGAGGAAAATGAAACTACCAAAGTTATCAAGATGTTGGCTAAAGTAGGTGGAAAGCCAAAGGTGGAAATTCCTATGTATGAAAGGAGCCTCAATGTAGAAGAGATAATGTATTGGATCAGTTCATTGGACAAATATTTTGACTATGAAGAGTTTGATGACAAAAAGAAGGTGAAATTTGTAGTTACCAGATTGAAAGGTCATGCAACTATTTGGTGGGATGAACTACAAAACATCTAGAACAAGAAAAGGAAAGTCCAATATCAAGCAATGGGACAAAATGGTGAGTAAAATGAAAGCTAAATTTATTCCAATAGATTATTAGTTAAATATTTTCAAATAGTTACAGAATTTAAGGCAAAAAGGAATGTCTGCTAAAGAATATACAAAAGAGTTTTATAGATTGAGTATTAGAGCAGGACATGCAGAGGATGACATGGAGAAGGTAGCTAGATATATCAATGGCTTAAGATATGACATACATGATGAGATCAATTTCCTGAGTCCGAAGACCATTGAAGATGCCTATCAAGCAGGTTTGAAGGCAGAAGAGAAGATGTTGAGAAAAAAAACAGAGGAATAGAGGGAAACATTTCGTAGGAGGTAAAGGAACTATTAGACCAAGGTTTCAGAAACATCAGAATGAAGTCGGAAGTTCAAGTAGTATACCACCACAGAGGGGAGATTTTAATAGAGGAATATTTGCACCCAGAGGAAGAGGTCGAGGAAGAGATATATAGTGTTACACATGTGGAGAATGGGGACATGGATCATGGGATTGTCCCCATAATAGAACAACAAGTCAGAGGAATGTGAATGTGGTTGAGGCAAACCAAGAAACATATCAAATTATAGAAAAGGAAGAATCTCCTAAAGTAGGAGAATCCCTGTTGTTGAAAAGGGCATTGCTTAAGGCAGAAAAATAGACTGAAGAACCAACTTAGAGGAAGAGTTTATTCAAAACTACATGCAAATCCAAAGGTAAAAGTTGTAAAGTGATAATTGACAGTGGAAGCATTGATAACCTTTTTTCTATAGAGATGGTGGACAAGCTAGGATTAATGAAGACAGTACACCCTACTCCTTACAAAGTGTCATGGTTGCAGAAAGGACATTAGATTATCATGATAGAACAACGCAAGGTAGAGATACAGACTGGTATTTATAAAGATTTGATATTGTGTGATGTAATGCCAATGGATGTAGGCCACGTATTGCTGGGAAGAACTTAGCAGTTTGATAGGAAAGCTATTCATGATGGGAGGAAAAATACTTATACTCTAGAGAAGGATGGAAATAAACATACACTGCTGCCATTGAAGGATGAAGCTGAAAAAGGAGCACCTGGAAATAGTGTTATGTTGATGAGTGGAAAGGAGTTGTTGCAAGAGGTTGGAAAAGGTGGAGAAATGCATTTTGATGTCATAGGGAGACCTAAGGTAATTTTGACTTCCACAAACTTAGATGATTTACCTGAAGAAATCAAAACTCTGTTGAATGATTTCGCTGATATTATTGTGGATGAGTTTCCAAATGCATTGCTACCAATCAGGAGTATTAATCATCATATTGATCTAATACCAAGAACAAGTTTGCCAAACAAAGCAGCATACATATTAACTCCTCAAGGGAATGCAAAAGTTGGAAGATAAGTGCAAGAATTGATGGATAAGGGACTAATTAGAGAGAGTCTTAGTCCATGTGTTGTACCAACAGTACTCAATCCAAAGAAAGGAGGTGAATGGCGTATGTGTACAGATTCCAGAACCATAAACAAGATCACTATCATGTATAGATTTCCTTTACCACACATGGATGATTTGATGGATTGCTTTAGGAGGTCAAAGTATTTTACTAAAATAGATATGAAGAGTGGATATCATTAAATAAGAATTAGAGAAGGAGATAAATGGAAGACTACATTTAAAACAAACAGTGGGTTGTATGAGTGGTTAGTGATGACTTTTGGACTCACTAATGCACCTAGCACGTTCATGAGATTGATGAATGAAGTCTTGAAGGAATATGCAGGCAAGTTGTTATTTTTTATCTTGATGATATTCTAGTTTTTAGTAGAAGTAGAGAAGAACATTTAGAGCATCTTAAATTGGTCTTAAGAACTCTGCAAAAAGAGGAACTACTGATAAATCTAAAAAAAATGTAGTTTCATGAAAGAAGAATTAATTTACTTGGGATTTGTAGTTGCTAAAGAAGGGTTGAAAATGGATCCAAAGAAAGTCCAAGCAATTTGGAATTGGCCTATTCCAAGGAATATATTTGAGGTAAGAAGTTTTCATGGGCTTGCAAGTTTTTATAAGAAATTTATTAGAGGTTTTAGTTAGATTTGTGCACCAATTCTTGAAAAAATCAAGGAGACTAATCAACCATTCAAGTAGACAAAAGAAACAAACAAGAATTTTAAGTTACTAAAGAAGAAAATCACAGAGACCATTTTTAGCTTTAGTTGATTTTGAAAAAGTATTTCAAGTTGAAACAGATGCTAGTGGAGTTGCAATTGGAGTAGTTTTGAGTCACGAACAGAGACCAATAACATACTTCAGTGAGAAATTAAATGAATCTAAGAAGAATGATTCTTCTTATGATAAATAATTTTATGCTATTGTAAAAGCCTTAAAAAAATGGAAACATTATTTGCTACCAAAGGAGTTTATATTGTATTCTGACAATCATGCATTATAGTTCATAAACAATCAACCAAAGTTGAACCAGAGACACGCCAAGTGGGTAGAGTTTTTGCAGAGCTTTACTTTTGTGATAAAACGCACAAGTGGTAAGTTGAATAAAGTCGTTAATGCTTTAAGTAGGGTAAATATCATTATGCAAGAATTAAAAGTTGGTGTTGTAGGATTTGAAGAAATGGTTGAAATGTATAAAGATGATGTAGATTTCAAATATATTTATACAACAGTACAAAATCCAATAGCTCATAACAGAAGTCAATGGTTAGATTATCTTATCCAAGGATGTTTATTGTTTAAGAGCAACAAGTTGTGCTTTCTCAAATGTTCTATGAGGGAAAACATAATAAAGGAGAAACATAGTGGAGGATTATCTGGTCACTTAGGACAAGACAAAACCTTTGCTCAGGTACATACTTTTTACTATTAGCCAAATATGCAGATTGATGTTAAGAGATTTGTTAAGAAGTGCAGGATATCTCAACATACTAAAGGGAGAAGCCATAATATAGGATTGTACCAGCCATTGCTAATACTAGACCGACCATGGGATGTAGTTAGCATGGATTTTGTTTTGGAGTTACCTAAAACTCAAAGGGGGAATGATTCCATTTATGTTGTGGTAGATAGATTTTCCAAGATGGCACATTTCATTGCATGTAAGGAGACTAGTGATGCAACACATATTGCTAATCTATTTTTTTTCAGAAATTATAAGATTACATGGATTTCTTGTAAGTATTGTGTCTGATAGAGATACAAAGTTTGTAGGACATTTCTGGAGAACTATTTGGAAGAAACTAGGTGCAAACCTTAGTTTCAGTTCAACATACCATGCTCAAACATATGTACAAACTGAAGTGGTAAAGAGAAGCTTGAGAAACATATTGAGAAGTTTAGTGATCAAAATCCTAAGCAGTGGGATTTAGCACTAGCTCACGCTGAGTTTTCTTATAATGACACTCCAAACAAAGTACTGAAATGAGTCCATTTTAGATTGTTTTTGGAATGAATCCAAGAGGTGTGTATGAGCTCAAAAATTTGGGTAAATAGGAGACAAGAAGTGCAAAAGCTGAAGAGTTTGTAGAGCAGCTGCAAAGACTACAAGACGATGTCAAAGGTAGATTGCAGGAAAACAATGGCAAATACAAATGGAGAATAGATATGAAAAGAAGAGAGACAAAATTCCAAGTGGGAGATTTAGTGATGGTGTACTTGAGAAAAGAAAGATTTCTTGCTAAGACTTACAATAAACTAAAAATGAAAAAGATAGGACCATGTAGAATTGTAAGAAAGTTTTCAACTAATGCTTATGAAATTGAATTGCCAGAAGGGATTGGAATATCACCTATCTTTAATGTTGAATATTTATATCCATACAAAGAGACAAAGATAGAGCTACAGGAGGAAACTACAGAAGATAAAGTTCAAACTTTGAAATGGGAAGAACAAATGCCAAAAACAGTTAAGAAAGAGGTGGAAGCTGTTTTGGAGAAAAGAGTATCCAAAAGAACTAGAGGACATGTTTATTTTAAATATATAGTAAAATGGGAAAAGCAACCAGTGGAGGATGCTAATTGGTTGACGACAACAGAGTTGTAGAAGTATGGAGTAAATATTGATAGTGTGATGGATGATTCTTTTCTTTCCTAGTAGTCTGATGTAGGAGAATCTGGACTTAGCTAGCAATGTGATGGTTTGTTGACATGTTGTGGCTAAATAAGTTGAATTTCACTGACTTGAGTGGTCAAATGCCAGTTTTGGTAAAGAGGGTTGGATCTCTCGAAAATGATCTGTACTTCATTATTGTAATAGTTAGGAATTATCTTCTTTTAGACTAAGGGATAAGTTGTTAGCATAGGTGTGTAATAGAGCTTAAAAACAGAGATTTGATTATTAGATTGATTAAAATAGAGATCGAGTTGTTAGTGCAGTTAGAATAGGATTTGACTCATAAAAGAGAAGAAAATGTAATGGAAAGGGATTAGCTGAGATGATTGAGATTTGAGTGAGAGGTGAGAGTTGAGTGATAGATAGGGTTTTGAGATTGAACAGAGGTTTGATAAATTGTTGTAATTGAGCCGAGAAGGCCAAGACTCTGTAACTACTATTATATTGAAGAAATTGATTCAGTGTGCAACTGTGTGTTAATCTTGGTGAAGAATCTCGTTTACCTCTGTGTATCTGCACTCAGAAACTTAATCGGTATTTTCCATGTTTTCACACTTTAAATTATAGATCTCAGTGTTTATGTGTTAATCGCGGTCATTTAGTATTAATGGGGGGGGGGGGGCTAGGCCTATTTTTAACCCGTGTATTAGTTGAAGAACCACAAGCCCTAGGATTTGATGGCCTCCATTATCCAATAGATATCAGGTTATAAAGTGATCGGGCGTTAATTCCAAAAACAGACCCGAATAATTATAGATCAAGGATTTATAATCCTTATCGGCTCCATAAGGGCGGTTAAGCATCGCGCAAGTTCCCCAGTCGATATCATTGTGAACCAATGGATCCAGTGTGTTTTGATCAATGGTGGAGGATCAATGGGTTGTTTTGTTGATCATGGTGAGTGATGATCGTTAGATTTGGAGAGAGGAGATCAATGGCCTAGAGTGAAGCGCCTGTTTAAAAAGGGGAAGTTAAGGTGGGACCAACGTATTTAAGGGAAAAGCAGGACCCTCAGTGTAAATTAAGCCATGTACAGTATCCACTGTAATGCATATGATTGGTTATAAAGTAACCAATAGTCTATTTTTAAGACTACCACCTTGTTTTCATCAGCCTCCTGCATCACTAGATTGGCGTGACTTGATATGCCTAATAATTTCAAGTTTTTCTTTACCTCGGGCCTTAAAATTATCCTTTTCCCATTTTCACAGAGATTGCTCCACCATTTTTAGTTTGGTTTCCCATACAAAAAGTTAGGGATCCAATAACCAGAGTTTCTCAAGATTTTTGTATTAATTATGAGACCCCTTCCTTCACAAGCCACCCTAGATTGAATGGAATCGACTCAATATATTAAGGAGTATCAATATATAACGAAATAGGTCATTGATATGAGTCCCCTTGATCCAAGATAGAAGACATACAATCTATTCCTTTAACCAACCAATTACTGTGAATGAGAAAGTGGTCCAACCACATTGCTATGTACTAATAACCACTTCTATGATTGGGCCAAGTATATTTCCCATTTTTTGTGACTATATCCAAAATATCTCACTCAAAAAGTATGTCTTTCAACCTTTCTCGAAAGGGGTCCCTGAAAACACTACCCCCATGGTTTTCTGAAGAGAATAGAATAATGTTGAAATCTTGAACAAAAATGTTATCTATGTGTCACTGGTAATTCTTTAGTCTAATTATGGAGTCCCAAAATCATCCCTTATCACTATATTGAATTGAAGCATAAATACTTACAAAAGAATGGATTTATTTTGTGTTCTTAACTTCTATCCGAGAAGCTAACCATAACTTTGATTTAGAGTTGGATTTTAACGTGAAACAATAGTCTAGCCAAATAATACATAGAACATTGGAAGCTCAACAAGAGATTTGGGCAACACTAGAGCTATCACTTCAAATGGTTCTTGACTTAGTTATAATCTCTTCTTTTGCGATTTTAGTTTCTTGCAAAAATATAACTTGAGGTTTTTATATTGTTGTAATATATTTTACAAAATGGGATTTAATGGGGTTTCCCATTCCCTTTATATTCCAAGAGACGACAATAATTTAAATTTAGAGGCACTCGACTTACCTCCTCAAGACTATTCACTCCCGTGTTCTTTATTTCTCACGTTCTTTAGGATCCTAATGATTTGCGATTGATTGCCTACCATAATGTTTTGCTTAGCATCTGCTTCCCTTGCATCATTTCTGGAGGGTCTTCTGCTTTTCTTGTTGTTCTCCAACTCTTGATAGGTGGAGTCACTTCCCCAGTTTATTATATTCTTGACACTTATTGTTAGAACCTTGCTAGCTCCCTCTATTTATCCTTGAGGCTTAGAGATCATATATTCGTGTCCCTGCACCCACATACTAGGAATTGATGGGGATGTTGAATTGTGTGGAATATAAGATTGAGCAAAATTCATTGGAGTGTCTTCTTGAGTTGGTTCCTCTTCATGTATCTCTCCCTCTTATCCCTCTACCATAATTTCTTTATTTCTTGGAGCTTTCATATCTACATTTGGATCTTCCTTATAGTCATTATCTTCCTGCGATAGGATTTCATATGGATTTGCTGATGGTAAGGTATATTTTGAGATGGAGTTTTTTTTTCTCTACCTTTTCCATGATTTACCCCCCTTATTTGAGTATTCCATTGATTTTATTGAGTAGAGATTGTTCCATCTCTAGATCAAGCTTGAGATTTCTTACAGTCCTAGGTGAGGTTCCCATATTCGTGGAAACTCTTGCACTTGAATGATATTTTTTCATAGTCAAGAGGATGGATGCATTTCCATTCTCCTTGAGTCAAGGAAATCTTAGAGGGGAGACCTTTCTCAAGGTCCACTTAAATGCAAATTTTTGTGGATGTAAATTGATGGCCGTTTGGCTCAGCTTGATCTAAGCACCTTCCTACACCATTTCCAATGGATTTCAAACACTCATCGCTCCAGTAGATAGAAGTAAGCAGGGAAGGTTGACCCAGATGGGAACGATGGTGGGAATATCCTCATCCATATTGGTGTCCAAGGACCAAGAATTCAGATACATTCCTCCAGAGCCAAAAAAATATGGCTCATTCTAGAACACAATATCTTTGTCCTCCTTACACTCGAAGAGAAAGGCAAAGAAACCGTTTCCAACTACAAAAAAACCTAAGTTCCCTTTCATCTAGGATTCCAGGCCTTTTTATACCACTTCTCAATGGATTTAGGTGAAGGCCACATGCCCATGAATTTGCCAACCAGGACTCTTTCAGTAAATGTCAGAGAAGTCTTATGAAATCCTCGAGGAAGAAAAGATGATGGAATATTTGTGACGCTTTTGGAAAATTTCAACTAATGTTCCTTCAGTTTGGGATTGTTCATATGAGACGATATCACAGAATTAAAGGCAACCTCCTCGTCACTAGAACGAGGGGCCTCACCCATGCCCACTTCCTTTGAAGATCCATGCAAATTACACCAATGGGAGAAGGATATAAAATCACAGAAAAAGGAACAATATTATAAAATTTTTAAAATTCCATTTCTTAATTTACGCTCATAATTTAATAAAAAAATAATTACAATTTAATGAAAAGTTATCATAAAATTTATTTAGTTACTTACATTTTATAAATATGAATTTATAATTATTTAATTTATTAAAAAATATTTTAATAATTAATTAATTTTCATAACATTTAATTCTCACCAACTTTAAGTTATTATTTTTTGTTTTGCAGCAATATCCTTAAACTATTATCTTCATCAATTAATAATTTATCGCTGGACTAATTATTATTTATTAATAATGATTAATATATATAAAAAGAGTGAAGGAAGGAAAGTTAAATGTATTTTAAATAAATATCAAAATAATTGTGATATTAATAATATATTAAGATATTGAAATTAAAATAATATTCTTCTTATAGTAATTTCATATTTTTTATAAATTTTATTTACTATAAATTGAAATAGAAGGTAAAAATTATAAATAGATATGTTTATCATAGTAATTTTTTTTATTTTTAGTTAGAAGTTTTTCTTAATTGGAAGGAATTACAAATTATCTTGCTCAGTGAGTGTTTGGTCTTTTATTGGGAAATTAAATTATTGGTAGAACATAGGAGATTTTCTCCAAAAATGATATGCATAAGATTAGTATTCAAAAGGATAACAAAACCAATGCTTATCAACCAAAGAAACCACCATGAAAACTGGAGAAAGATTAACCACCTTCATAAACTTAGGTAGGCTAAAGGAAGAAACATGTAAAAGGAACTCCAACATTTATAAATTTAAGAAAAGGTGGAAACATCCACCTCAACAGGAACATGGTCACTACGATTGTCTAGAGGAGCTTGTTCCTTTCCACATATGATGACTACTTCAATCCTTTCCAAAAATTTGTATTAAAGCTAGAATTATCCATCATTGAGAGTTTCTCATGTTTTGCATCATTTCATTCAAGAATAACTCTACACAAGAGTTCCTTCAACTACCAGTAGAGATCAACAATATGCACATACTTATTTTGACACTCCCTCGTATGGTTTGTGTAAGATAACCAATTAGCCATCATTGAAATGACCTCAAAGTTAGGTGACAATCATGTTCAGTAAGTATTTCTTCCTCTACATCATGTAATTCTTGTTGGACCTCAATCAAAGTTTACATGTGGAAAATATAAGTTGAGGAAATTTCTTTGGCTCTTGTATGAAATATCCTATGTGAATTTCACCCACCGATACCAAGGTGAATCCTAGCCCGCTAATGATTCATGGTTGTTGTTGTTTTTTTAGAAAGGATAAAGGCTAGTACCAACCCAAACCATGAACATGAAAGGAGGTTGTCACAACCCCTGGCTGATTTTCTATGTAAATAAAATAAGACCAAGGTCATGGGACACGTATTTAAAGTTGCATGTTAGGAAAATCATAGTGATGGGTACCACATCTGATTAATTAATAACTAAGGAAATTGACAAAGGAATTGATAAAGGCAAAGTGACAATAATTGGCATTTTATTTATGAAATAAAGGAAAATAGGAAAAAAGGAAGATAAGAGACACATATTTTCATCAGAGGTAAATTGAAGGAAAATTAAAGGAAAATGAAGAAAATAGAGGCCTTAATGATAAAAAGGCTTCTAAGGATCAGTTCAAAACTTTTTTCAATTGACCCTTTTGTCAGTTCAGTTTTCGAGTCCTTTTTTACTCTCTTCTATTCCTTCATACTCTTGCACACTTAGAGTATTCTTGGAGCATCCTTGGAGCACTTTTGCATGCATTGGATTTTGAGAAAGAAGGCAAAGGAAATTAAAAAAGTGCATGGGAATAGGTGGATCAACAACTACAACTGGATTGCTTTGCAGGTAACAGGTTGCATGTGTGATTTCCTTGTTGATTTATGGATGCATGGTATATGCATGTGATTTTCTAGTTATCATGTGTTTTCATTAACATTGAGAATTTCTTGGATTTACAACAGTTTTAGGCTTGCCTTGCCATTTATTGGATAGTCGTGGTGTTGGGGGGTTTTCCACTTTTTGTTTTTTATTATTGGTGCTCACGTTCCTTATGGTTGTGGTTTGGAAAAAACACTCTAGAAGCCCAGGAAAAACTTGGGTTGAGTTACTAGTCCTAGAGTCTAGTTTTGGAAAACTACTCTAGAGCCCTTGGTGGGTTGAGTTACTAGTCCCTAGAGACAAGTTGGAAAAATTCCTTGGAGCCTTCGAAATTTGTGGGTTGAGTTAATAGTTCCTAGAGTCCTGAACAACTTGGATAAAGACCAATCTAGTTGGTGTTAGTGATGTTTGACCATGGAGGTGGAATCATTGTGGTTGAGACTTAAGGTGGTTTGGCCTCTAGAAGCCCTGCTTTGTCTTTTTTTGGTTTATTCTACGAGATCTGACATTCATTCTTGGAATATGGTGTGGGGGTGGTTGGTTGAAAGAGAGATTTGGTTCAGCCTAATTTATGGTCGAGTGGTACATGGAAGTCCTTGACTTGGTTGGTGTTTTCACATGTTAATATGAAACATTTTCCTACTATGACTCATGAATACTTGCAGAGATTTATGTTGGCAATATTATGGTTGAGTTTCCATTGTTCATGTATTGGTTATTTTTTAGTTATATGTTGGTTATATGATATGTATTACGTATGGCTCTTGTCATGAATCATTTAGTTAATGATTGGTTGATGAGTGTATGGACTAATAGAATTGTTGCAAATATATGGAGAGGGCATAGGGCCTTCTTGGTGATTCTTAGATGAATATCAGACTATTATGATCAGATATACACTCATGATCTACGACTTACATGTTTATCATGTGTTTGACAAAATGTCTAGTGTGTTCAAGGAAGTCTAGGTCAAGTTCTACCTCCAAGTTTGAATGTTTATCTTCTTTTTCATGTCAATTATGATTCTAGAAAGTCTCAGACAATTTTGGGAAGTGGTATGGAGGATGAACTAGAAAGGTGGCTCAGATCTTGGGATCATACCTTTTGGATTGGGAAAGTTGGGTCATAACCGCATAGAGGCATTGTTGTGCATGTGGTTGTAGGCCTATAATCGCACCCAATATGCCTTGTCATGCATGCAATTAGGGGTCTAGGTTAGTGGAAAATAGCCCCAACCTAGGGTTTGGTCACCGGGGTGGTCCTTTGGCCTTTGAGTGTCATGTAGACATAAGGGATGTTGTGAATTGTCATTTTGTAGGCCCCACTTCCTCAATTGAAGCTTGGAGGTCTTTTTATGTCATATAAACTCTTCATCACATTTTTACCCTAATAGGTCGATGAAATTGGGTAAATGTGGGAGGGGTGGTTATAGATTGGTATAAAAGTGGGTTTCTGTTCCCTTTGGGTGATATCTGATACCACATATTGGTATTAGAGCTTCCAAGTTCAAACAATTGGATTGGATGGGTAGGATGTGATTTTTATGCATGCATTGTGATGGTCATTGTTGTGGTCTTGCGTCATCATAATGTCGATATTGAAGATAGTTGATATGTTGATTTCATTATACACACATGCACACATATATGTTGTGCTAATCCATATTGACTATGCAGACAAGATAGCTGTCCCACCCAGAACTTCACTAAGGTATGTTGATTACGTTTATATTTGGTTATATGACATCGTATGTTTGTAGGAAATAAAAGATCAGAGATGAAAATCAAAATGGTGGATTATAGTTCACGTGGATCTCCTTATAGATCACATGAGTAACAAAGATATGAGTACTCTCCTGAAATAGTAGATACCTTGAGAATTTTAAAGGGAAAAATCAGGAGTTGTAAGGCAAATAATGACAAGATCATTTAGCCATAGGAAGTAATTTCTAGACCATAGGGAAAGAAAATAGAGTTCAATGTAGTGATCGTTTAGAGTTTATCAGTTTTAAGAGACAAGGAAAACCATGGATCCATTATAGAAAAGAGGAAAGATTTAATGGGGCATATGGTAGCAGTTCTCATGGAGGAGACAGGTTGGATAAGGATGACACAATCATAGGTGGTAGATGGATGGATACACCTGACATGAGAGGTAGTGGTTATGGATTCTATTCTAGTTCTAGATTAGAGAGGCGACATGGTCATCATCATTATCATCCTTATAGGAGGAGTGAGAAGCAATAATTTTCAGCTGAGTTCAAGAAATCCAAGCCTCCTACCTTTGATGGAGAGTTGAAGAAACTAGAATATGTAGAAGCATGGTTACTTGGGATGAAGAATTTATTTTAATTATGTGATTATACAGAGAATATGAAAGGTAGGATAACGATTTTTAGTCTCAAAGGAAAAGTGGACATCTGGTGGGAAGATGTGAGGCATGTCAGAGGTATCAAGACAAAGGAGTTGAGTTGGCATGAGTTCAAAAGACTCTTCAGGAAGAAGTACTTGTTAGACAGATCTTATGATGGTAAGGGTAGGGAGTTCTACGAGTTGAAGATGGTATTTATGACATATTACAAGTATACGACTAAGTTTTTGGAGCTATGGAGGTATGTACCATATCTAAAGGATGAGAAGACAAATTTTCAAAGATTTTTTAGTGGATTTCGTTTAACATTTAAGAATCAGATTGAATATGAAGAGCCTCATACATTGGAGGAAGTAATTGGAAAGTTGAAACATTTGAATGAGTACTCTAAGCGTAATTCAGAGCCTAAGAAGGGTTAGAAAGGTAGTAACAAGACTATGGAATAATGGGATAAGAAGTGAGGAAGACCTCAAGATGCAAGTAGAAAGGAGAATGTAGAACCATATAAGACGTTCAATGTAGTTGACAGAGGAAAAATATTTTAGTCTGAGGAGAAAAAAAAGGTGACAAGAATAAGAGTTAATGGTGTTGGACTTGTGGTGGAGAGCATTGTAGCAGAGATTGTCCATATAATTATGGTGGTAGACATTATATTTAAAGTGCTCAGGTGGAACAAACAGTTGGAGATGTTGGAAATAATATTCCTTGGATTTATGCATCATTGGATAATAGTCAAGATGATCATCAAGCATATATTATCAATATAGAAGGTAAGTTTGTGATCAATCTATTTCTATTTTGATTGATCTTGGATCTATTTATAGTTATACAAGTGCTGACCTGGTGAATAAGTGTTGACTGAATAAAGAAGTGCATGCAAATTATTGGTTGGTGTAGTTGGCTACAGGTACTAAGAATAGAGTTCATCATTGGGTAAGATCTTGCACATTTGAGCTAAATGGTATCCCTACATCAAGGCATCTAAATATGATTTTGTTGGGAACATACAATATGCTATTGGGTATGGATTGGTTGTACATTCAAAGGACTAAGGTAGATTTCTATGACAAGGCTACTGAGTTCCTGGGTGATGATGGAGAGAGGAGAATATTATAAGGATAGAAGAAGCCTATGTTAGTGAGAATGGTTGCAACTATGTAGGCAAAGCATAGTTGTAGGAAAGAGTGTGTATTGTTTTAAGTTCATATTTCCAATGAAAAGGAAAGGATGTTGAGGATGTTGAATTCTTGAAGAGGTATATGATATTTTAGTTGTTTTATGAAGTATTTCCAGCAAATATTTTAGAGTTACTACGCCATAGTGAAGTGGAATTTTCTATTGAGTTGATGTGAGGAGTAGCACCAAGATCAAAGACACCTTATGGGATGAGCACTCTGGAATTAATGGAATTGAAGTTGTAGCTTAATAAAATGCTTGATAAGAGATACATTAGGCCAAGCGTATTGCTTTGGGGTGCATCAATGTTGTTTGTGATGATGAAGGATGGTACTCTCAGGTTGTGTGTTGATTAGAGGAAGTTGAACAAGGTGACTATTAAGAGTAGGAATCATATGTCGCTAATTGATGTCTTTTTTGATTAGTTTAAGGGTGCAATAGTGTTCTCAAATATTGACTTGAGATCAAGATATCATTAGGTACACATAAAAGAAGAGGACATATATCAAAATGCATTCCGTACTAGGTATGGCAATTATGAGTTTATAATATTTATGTTTGGGCTTACTAATGCTCTAAGTGCTTTTATCTGTTTGATGAATAGTGTGTTTCATCCTTATCTGGACAAGTTTGTGATAATATTCATTGATGATATATTGATATATGTTAAGAATGAGGAAGAGCATGCAAAAAACCTAGCAACAATGTTAATATTGATGATAGAGCATCAATTTTATGCCAAGCTTATTAAATTTAGTTTATTTTAGACAAAAGTTCATTACTTGGTACATGTTATTTCCAAGGAAGGTATAACAATGGACTAAGAAAATATCATAGCTATCATGGAGTTTGAGAATCCTAGGAATGTGGATGAGGCCATATCGTTCATGGGAATATCAGGCTATTAAAGGTGGTTCATCATGAACCTCTCACAAATTTCCTACCCTATTACATGTTTGCAACAAAAAGGGAAGAAGTTTGAGTGGACTGAGGAGTTTGCAACTAATTTTGAGCAGTTGAATCATTTTTTTATAAATGCTCTGGTTTGAATATTGCATATCGAGACAAAGATTTTGTGGTATGTACATATGCTTGCAAGAGAGGAACTGGTGGAGTCCTAATGTAGGAAAAATTGGTATGATGCTATGAGTCAAGGAAGTTGAATGAGCATGAGAAAAACTATGTGACACACGATCTTGAGTTGGAAACTATCATTCATGCCTTGAATATGTGGATGCATTATCTTCTTCGAAGGGGATTAATTTTGATGAGGGATCATAGTAGATGAAGGTACTTATTTTATCAACCTAATCTGAATGCCATACAAGATATACGGTTGGCTACTCTTAGTGAGTTTGACTTAGAGATCATGTACATTAAGGGTAAGGAGAACATGGTTGTATATACTTTTAGTAGAAGAGTGCCAGTGAGTCATATTGCAACAGTGAGTTCTTATGGGATAGCCTTACAAGAGTGGATCAACAATTGAGGCACAAGTTATAATAGCAGGGCGAAGGTAATATGGATGAGGAATATCACCTCATGGCAGATGGCTTGGTCAGATTCAGGAACAAGATTATGTGTCAGACAATAGTGGGCTCAAGAATCTTATCTTGAGGGAGTTTCATGTCAATCCATATCTAGGTCACCCGGGATATCAGAAGAAATTGATAGTAGTTAAGGAGTTCTATCATTGGTTGAACTTGAAGAAAGAGTTGGCTGAGTTTTTTGCGGGATTTTTGCACTTTCAGCAGGTAAAATTAGAGTATAAGAATCTAGGTGGTTTATTATAGCCAATTCTGATTCCATAGTTGAAATGGGAGGTCATTTCCATGGAATTCATTACAATTTTATTTAGGACATCGAAACAACATGATTCCATCATGGTTGTGGTCGACATGTTAAGTAAGGTAGCTCACTTCATTGTAGTTAAGTCTACAAATTTAGCTAGTGAGGAAGCTCATATTTTCATCAGGAAGGTAGTAAGATTGCTTGGTGTTCCTAACAATATTGTATCCAATAAAAGTTCCAATCTCACTTCTAGGTTTTCGAAATGTTAGAAAATAAAAAAAGCATAAAGATTTTCCTTATATTGATAATTACTTGTGATATTATTATGTTTTCTTGTGTTCCTCTTTTATCTTTAGGTCATCAAGAAATTACCAAAACAATAGCACAAAGGTCACATACACCAAATGTAGGCAGAGAACAAGGGAAAAACCCTTATCTAGGGGAAAACCTAATCAAAAACTCTTCCTTAATAATTTCATGAGATAATCCAAGACTTCTTTACCTAAACATAGACTTTCTTCACACTAAGTCAACCCTTTCTTCCTTTTGTAGATGATAACCCTTTCAACAACAACTTCAACCTAGCAACAACAACTTTCACTTAGCAACAACAAATTCAACCCATCAGCTAGCCCAACAAAAATTTGGCCCAAGAGTTATCCTAACAAAACTTCGACCCAACATAGATACTTTGATCCAACAACAAAACTTCGACCCTAGTAGTAGATTAAAAAATCCATAGTTGTGTGAGAGAGAGATCACCCAAAAAATTCGATCTCGTCCTTTCCAACAATTCTCCTTCTTCTCATGAAATTTCACACTTTTTCTGCCTCCTTCTCTTGGATATCGAAATTGTGAGTGAGTGTCTCCAAGTGAATTTGAACTACTTGTATATATACCCTTTTGGTGAGGTTGACTTACCTTGTTTGAGGCCAACTTAATGTGTAGGTGACTAATATCTTATTTGACTCAATAATAAATATTTTTAAATAATTCAAAAGTCCAAGAAGGGTCTCTTTAAATAGACAATGACTCTAATTAATCAGTGTAAATCATATAATTCCTCAATGGGGACTTTGACCTAAACATGATGACCCAAGCATGAAATCCATCCTTTAATAAGTTATAATAATAACTATTAAAAAAATCATTTTCTTTCTTTTGATAAATACGTTTCATTATTACTCAATTACAATTTATGAAGATCGAACCTAGTTTCATTCTTCAACACTCCCTTTTAACTAGGGAGGTATTCATATATACAAGTACATGGAATATCTCAAAACACATGAACCATGAAAAGTTTATGCACTCACAATTCCACAGAATAGATTCCTAACTAGGGAAATCTATCTAGGTGGGACTAAGAAGGACTAAAGCTTTGAGCCTCTCTAGGTACTGTTAGGATTACTTGCTAACCATCAACCCAGGGAACTAGGTGCGTAATGCAAGGTCAGATATCTATGACCATCACCACCCTACCTACTACTTGGGGAACTAGACATCAACACGCATGTCAACTATATGTCCTCCCTCTCATTTTACACACACAACACATCAAATCTCTCCAACCTCAAGCATGCTTTTCAAAACTTTCAAGAGATTTACCTGAACAATCCCAACCCTAATAAACAACAACATTTCAAATACTCATGAGTAAACTCAAACCTTTGGGGTCTTTTGACATCTAGATTCTGCCTCACAATTCATCATATTAGGACTTCGTGGCTTCCCAAACAAATATTTGACAAAGGTTTCCTCAAGCATTCAACTTATTTTCCTACTTCACATGCAACAATAAAATCCTACTTTCCTTCTTTCAACAACACCTCAATATGAATTCTCCATTTTTTCTTCTTGAAGGTATCCATCATGACTATAATATGCCCTCCCTCTCAACTTGGGAGATATCCTTCCTTTTATCTCGAATCCTTCTTAACTTAGAGAGATCAACTTCTTTCTATGACATCACAAAATGTTTCAGGGATTCCATCCTTATTATCTTGATCATCATCATTCACATATCTTCCTTTATCATGCTTGTCAACCAATTGAACGAATATCTTCAATATCTTGAAGATCATGTACCTGCACAACTTAGATAGAAAGTACAATGAAGTAAATATATAGAACCATGAACTTAACTATATACGAATCAAACAATAATGGAAGCATTAGACATTAGACATCAAGTACCTAAACTTAGTTAGGATCATAAACAAGAGACACATACTTTTATACTTCAACTACTTGTTAGGTTTTCATCATCAAATTTTTTGAGAAACTTAATCTTCATTATATATAGGGTCTCAATTCTTCTAGAGAGAAGACATACTCTACTACAATATATTATAAACCCTAGAAGCAATTCAAACAAGTATATAATCTAACAAATTAAGAATTCATATGATAGAATTCTACTAGGATTTAATCGAAACCCTAGATTCCATACATGAGACACTAAGCCTTAGATGTCAACAAATAAAACCAAGCACTACATAATACAAGGTTTCAACTATTTTGACCAACTTCTACTAGGTTTCTTATAAACCATATATTTTATCATAATGGAAACAAAATCGCCATATCCTAGAATATCAAACTTCTACTAGGGCTTAGTCACACGCCCTAGAACATTATGAACATCAATATTTTTTGTTACCACATATATCTAGGATTACAGGCATATCACAAAATATCCATTAGGCCCAACCTACGAAACAAATATTAATACATTTAAAGTTAGACATATAACAATCTTGATTAGGCTGGGGTTTTGATCAGACAAACAAACATATACCTAGGTTTTCAATCCTAGGAGCTTACACTTGATACATAAGGGTTTTATTCATAAAACCTAATTTGCCAAAACCTCAAGGTCTAGGAATACATTACCATCCAACCCTAAAGGACTAGGGTTTCCATAACAATACCAAGGCTCAAAACATGACATTACCATCAAAACACCAAACATAAAAAGACTAGTATTTTCTAGATTTCATTAGTAACCCTAAGTAGACTAGGGTTTTTCACATTAGCATTGGAATACCCTTAGGTTAGGGTTTTATAGAGAACATTTTAGGGTTCCATAGACCTGATTTTTTAATGAGGGTAGATTGAATCTAGAGATTAATCACCCAAACAAGAATCACTATGATTCAAAGTTCCTAGACATAACACTTGTTAGTAATGTAGAGCTAACTTCTTAGAATGAATGAATATAGCTTTTATCACGAAGACAAACAAAACTTATAGTCTACGGCATAACTTTGAGTTAGAAAAACCTTATTGGACATCAATTCCAATAGAACTTCTATTATTTTTATTGTGAGGTCTTCTCCATAGCCCTTGAGCATATCAACAAGCCTTTCCTAAACAAGAAAAATATAAAAGGAAATGTTATTAACATATAATATAAGCACATCTAGATAAGAAAAGGAAAAACCAAATATGAAAGATAATACATGAAGTAAGATACTTATATTTGGAAAAAGGTGAGGGCTCCCTCTTAATCCAATGGCGAGGGATACCTATAAATTTAATAAAATAATTCAACAATGTTTTTCACAAACATGTTAAACCTATAAGTACAAAAAAATAAAAAAATATAAAACACTTCAAAGGCTTAGAGTAGAAGGACCTAGTAGTATAAGTCCTTTATTTCCAATTATTTGGGTATTGTGCTTCTTTGGAGATTATTCTTTGACACAAATTGCATGATCCCTATTTCTCCTTCTATTTCTTGGATTCTTAGGAGAATTAATTTTATATTGACCTATCTTATGAAAATCATAGCATTTAATTTTGGATAGGTATATTTTCCCTCTAGGCCCTTTAGAATTCTTGAATGATCCTTTTTTCTTGTGATGAACATAATAGGAATTTGAAACTTTCTCCTCTTCATTCTCTTTATTGCTTACTAGAGAAATTTTGACTTCTTCTTGATTGTATGCATTACATAGTTGTTCGAATGTAGGAGTTTCCTTCCAACTATTGAGACCTAATGAGAAGGTACTCAAAGATGTTGGTAATCCTAGAAGTGTAATGATTACAAGCTCCTTTTCAGGTACAATCTCATTAATTTCATAGATTTCATCTCTTAATATATCTATTCTTACAAAGAAGGATGCCACTGAGTGTCTTCCTTTGTCATCTTTATATATTTTAGTTCATTATTAAGACTTGAAATTTGAATAAGGTTCTTGATAGTGAATAATTTGGATAATGCCTCATACATCTCTTGAGAAGAATATATGTTGGATATATATGAAATGAGGTTATCCTTTATTCCATCCTTCATTAGTGTCATGGCCAATATTTTTATTTTCGTAAACTTTTCCTTTTCTGCATCACTTGACTCATTGTTAGGATTATTTATTTTTCCTTTGAATAAATCCAACACTTTATTTTTCTCGAGGATGATGTCTATCCTCTTCTTCCATGCCTTGTAGTTGGATGCTCCTTCTAATTTTTTTTCTCGCTTCATTGAGTTAGATATTGTCCTTAAACAAGGTAGGTTTGACTTCTTATATGACCCTTATTCAAATGTTTTAAAACTCTTTATTCTTATTTCAATATATCTTCAAGCTACCTTTTTCCTCCTTCTTCACCTTAGCTCTGATACCATGTTCAAAAATTAGAAAGAGAGAAATACTTTATTTATATTGATAATTACTTGTGATATGCTTATGTTTTCTTATGTTCCTCTTTTATCTTTAGTTCATCAAGTAATTACCAAAACAATAGCACAAAGGTCACAAAAACGAGATGTATGTGGAAAATCGAGGAAAAAACCCTTCAATAACTCTTCCTTAATAATTTCACGAGATAATCCAAGACTTCTTGTCCTAGACACTAACTTCCTCCACACCAAGTCAACCCTTTCTTCCTTCTGTAGATAATAACCCTTTCAACAATAACTTTGACCTAGTAGCAACAACTTCGACCTACCAACAAGAACTTCGACTTATCAATAAAAACTTTGACCGAATAGTTAGCCCAACAAAACTTCGACCCAAAAGAAAGGCTTCAATTCAGCAAAAACACTTTGAACCTAGTAGTAGACCATAATATCCACACGTGTGAGAGAGAGATGACCCAAAAACTTCGATCTTATGCTTTCTAGGAATTCTCCTTATCTCTTGGAATTTAACACTTTTTATGCCTCCTTCTCTTGGATATTGAACTTGTGAGTGAGTGTCTCCAAATGAATTTGAACTTCTTGTATACATACCCTTTTGGTGAGGTTGAATTACCCTATTTGAGGTCAACTTGGTGTGGAGGTGACTAATAGCTTATTTGAATCAATAATAAATATTCTACCTAATTCAAAAGCCCAAGAAGGGTTTATTTAAATGGAGAATGGCACTAATGACTCACTATAAATCCTAGAATTCCTCAATGGGGACTTTGACCTAAAACATGATTACCCAAGCATGAAATCCATGCTTTTATAAGTCATAAAAATAATAATAAAATTTTCTTTTACTTTCTTTTGATAAATAAATTTCATTATGACTCAAATACATTTTATGAAGACTGAACCTAGTTACATCCTTCAATGAGAAAGAGTTGTTTAGAGGTTTGGGGATAGAGTTGGCCTTCAATACAACTTGTCATTTGTAGACAGATGGAGAATCAGAGAGGGTTAACAAGATTCTTGAGGACCTGTTGAGGATGTATGTCATGCATCAATGACAAAAGTTGGAGGAGTATATTCCACTGGTAGTGTTTGTATATAACAATGGGTATCATAAATATTTGAAGATGAGTCCATTTGGGGTGCTTCAGGGGTAGAGTTGTAATACTCCTATCAGTTGGAGTGATCTAGTGACTAGGATATAATTAGACTGGATATGTTGACATGAATAGAATAAGAAATGCAGGTTATTATAAGGAATTTGAAGGTAGCACATGATAGACAGACATGTTATGCATGTCAATACAGGGTATTTAAGGATTTTAAGGTTGGGGAGATTTTGTACTTACACATCAAGCCTAAGAGGGATTATGTGATTGAATTGTATGTATTGCAGATGGAGCTAGAGGGAGAATTCCAACCAAAACCATAATGCCTATTGCAACGAAAACAACCCATGCTCTAGAACAAATAAATCGAGCAAGTTAAAGTGTAGTGGAAGCACTTTGGTCCAGACGAAGCTACATGGGAGATGGCTTATTAGATGTGAGCTATGTATCCTTTATTATTTGTTGGTTTGAGAAAATTAGTTTTTGGTATATGTATATGTATATATGGATGTTGTTGTAGATGTCACAAAGAGTTGTGTTATAAAGCTCCAATAAGCAATATGATTGTCATGTTTGTTATGTTGGTTAAGGTTTGCAGTAGTTGTTCATTGTAAATATTGCATCGAGTTATGTTATAAATCTCCATGGGTAGTATGCATTGTTTTCAACAGTTTGTCTGTCATAGGTGTCATTGAACATCGAGGACGGTGTTCCCCCAAGGGGGAGGGGTTTGTAACAATCCCTAGTTGATTTTCTATGTAAACAAAATAAGACCAAGGTCACGAGACATGTATTCCAAGCTAAATTTTGGGAAAAACATAGTTATGGGTATCACTAGTGATTAACTAATGGCAAAAGAAATTGACAAAGGCATTGGCAAAGGAAAAGTGGCAACAATTGGCATTTTATTTATGAAATAAAGGAAAATGATGAGAAAGAGAAGGTGAAGAGACACATATTTTCATAAGAGGGAAATTTAAGGAAAAATGAAGGAAAATGAAGAAAATAGAGGCTTCAGTGATAAAAAGGCTTATGAGGATCAATTCACAACGTTTTAAAGTTAAACCTTTTGTCAGTTCAGTTTTGGAGCTCTCTTCTATTCTCTCATACTCTTGCACACTTAGAGTATTCTTGGATAATTCTTGGAGAACTTTGGCATACATTGGATTTGGATAAAGAAGGAAAAGGAAAGAACAAAAGCGCAAGGGAACATGTGGGTCAACAAATACAACTGGATTTCTTTGTAGGTAATAGGTTACAGGTGTGATTTTCTCGTTGATTTCTTGATGCATGCTATATGCATGTGATTTTTTGGTTGTTTGTTGTTGTTTGCATGAATATTTTCCTATATTGAAAGTGGTTTTAGCCTTGAATTTCTATTTATTGTATAATCATAGTGTTTTGGGCTTTTTCACTTGTTTTTTTCTGATCGGTGCTCATGTGACTTATGGTTGTGGGTTGGAACAAATGCTATGGAAGACCTGGAACAACTTGTGTTGAATTACTAGTCCTTGAGCCTCGGTTGGGAGAAACTCTCTAGAGTCCTTGGTGGATTGAATTACTAGTACTTGGATTTAGGTTCGACAAATGCTCTAGAGCCTTGGAAGGCTCTGGATTGAGTTATTAGTTCCTAGAGCCCTGGGTAGCTTGGGTAGAGACCAATCTAGTTGGTCTTAGTGATGTTTGCCCGTGGATGCGGAATCACTGTGTTTGAGAGTTGAGGTGGTTTGGCCTATGGAATCCCTAGTTTGACTTTGTTTTAATTTATTCAATGAGATCCCACATTCATTATTGGCATATGATGCATGGGTGATTAGCTAAAAGAGAGATTTGGTTTAGCCTAATATATGGTTAGGTGGTACATGGAAGTCCTTGACTTGGTTTGTATTTTAACATCATAATATGATACATTTTCCTACTATGACTCATGAATACTTGTAGACATTATGTTGGTAATATTATGGTTGAGTTGCAATGGTTCCTATGTTGGTTATTCTATGGTTATATGTTGGTTCTGTGATGTGTATTATCTATGGCTCTTGTCACGAATCATTTAGTTATTGATTTCTTGATGGATGTATGGACTAATAAAACTTTTGCAGCTATTTGGAGTGGGAATACGTCCTTATTGGTGATTCTCAAATGAATCTCAAAGTATTGTGATAAGATATGAACTCATGACCTGTAGCTTATATGTTTTCCAAGTGCTTGACAAAATTTATAGTGTGTTCTAGGAAGTCTAAATCAAGTTTTTCCTCCAAGTTTGAATCTTTAGCTTTTTTTCATGTCAATTATGATTTTGGAAAGTCCCATGTAGTTCTGGGTAGTGGTTCGGAGCCTAGCCTAGAAAGTTGGCCAAGATATTGGGACAACACCCTTTGATCTGGGCAATTTGGGTCATAACTGCGTGCAGATAGAGTTGTGCATGCGGTTGGAGGCTTATAACTACACCCAACCCTTGTCATGCATGTGGTTGGGGTTCTATGTCAGTGGAAAAGATCCCCAACCTAAGATTTGGTCACTTGGAGTGGTCCTTTGGCTTCTGAGTGTCCTGTAGACCCTAGGGATGTTATAAGTTGTCATTTTGTGGCCAATTTGTAGGCCCACTTCCTTAACTGGAGCTTGGAGTCCAAGTCATGTCATAGTAGCTCGTTGTCTCATGTTTACCATGATAGGTCGATGAAATTGGGAAAATGTGGGAGGGGGATGTTACAGAGGCACAAGATAAAATAAATAAGATATCCCCATAAACTATAGCCAACGAAAATTAAAAACTATTCAAGAGAAATGAGAGTTAAAGCAATTGTGATAATCCCTTCCAAATCAAACCACCAAACTAGATGAAGAAAATTTAGGAACATGAATTGAAATCGATGATGGCCATGATGATGGAGACTAAGAGGGCCTAGTCCAATCCCTTAATCACCCGCTAGCAAAGCATAAGGTAAGCCAAAGTCTTTTCCATTGAAGAAGGGACAAGCATCCAACAAAACTGTAGAGACATTTGGAGGTTGTGAGTGTCCTAACCTCAGAAGATAAGAATTACCAAAGCCAAACTGAATTTTAATGAATACCACCATCAACCATAGTGAGTGATTTTCGAGCGGTTTTTTCCATATCCATACATTAGCCCTCAAATTCCAACGTTTCACATGGGAGATGACATCTTGTGTATAATTAACTAAAAGAATACTAAGTGGTACACTAACAATTTCCCACATTACAATCATTGATGAGGGTGATGTGCACATATCCTTTAGTTAATCCATGATATGGCAACGAATATTCCATCCTCGCTCTCCATTTCTTCCCTTATCACACCATTTGAATTATTTTTTTCATTTTTTTTACCATAATTAAAATAGATAGAAAGGTTCTTGACTATTTTACAATGTGATTTATGGAGAATATGGTATAGGAAAATTTATTCCAATAATTAATGAAATGGTTTAAACAAAATCAATATTATTATTTTATTATAAAATGTTTGATGTATAGTATTTTTTAATACATTAATAGTTTGATCAAATTCTTTATTAAGTTGTTAAGTTGGATTATGCTTGAAAGAATTGAGACAGAAACATGGATAAATATGAAAATACATTCACTTATGAGTATTTAATAATTTATATTCTTAAAATTTAAGGAAATACACTCTAATC
The DNA here is from genome assembly GCA_000404065.3 of Pinus taeda. Classification (NCBI taxonomy): domain Eukaryota; kingdom Viridiplantae; phylum Streptophyta; class Pinopsida; order Pinales; family Pinaceae; genus Pinus; species Pinus taeda. The sequence continues at coordinate 60,542 of APFE030367615.1, forward strand.
CTACTCTCTTCATAAAATCAAATATTTTCTCCATTGGTAGCATGGTTATGACTAGGTACTTGCTGTGTAAGAAAAAGATAAAAAAATTAAAAGGCAAGGCACTTCCTAAGATTGCTTGGAACTTTAGTCAAAATCACCTATGTTGAGTCGGTATAAAGATGCCAAGGATTAGATAAATCATTGGGATATCAACGAGGAGGCTACTCTATAACATGAAAAAATTAAAATAAAAATAGGTGATCAAAACTAATGTAGAAAATCAAAAGTAGAAGTCTATTTTAACTAGTATAAAGAAGAAAAATAAAATTGTTAAAATAAGAACAGGGTCTTTTGTGAGTCCTTTGTTTTGGCCAAATTTTGTTATGATAAAAAACCATATTTCAGACTTAGGAAAACCATTTTATACCACTTTTGTAACTTTTTAATAATATTTTGGGCAATAAAATATTTCCAAATTTAATTTACTATTTATTTTTACTTTTTAAATTTAAAAATCATGAAATAGGTGCATTGTAAAATCAAATTTACGGGATAGTAGAAGGTCTCATAAACGTTCATATGTTTTCATGTCTGTAGACCACCTAAGGAAAAATATAGAAATGGGTTTTTTTACCCAGTCTTCTGAGATGGTGAAATACCCATTAGTATGCTAGAAATCCATGTGGAAGGTCACAGTCAATACACGATCAACAAAGGAAATGTTGAGGAAAAGCATAGAATATCTCAGTAAATCTACCCAAATTTGATTGCGATTGGTTTCTTCCATGATATGAGCCAATGATGAAGTCAAATTTACTTAGATATAACCTTAGGAAAATCTATTGTTGGTATCAAAGAGGGTTTTTAGTAATCAGTTTAATATTTTGTGTATAAAAGCAAGGAAAATAAAGCTTTCTAAGTATCATTGTAATTATAAAGTCTTGAGAATTGTTTGGTGAGATTAGCATTTAGGTACTTTAGTCTTGAAGCTCTATTTTCAATATTTACTTGAAATAATATATGTAACCTTCTTTATTTCCCTTTTTTGGCATACTTCAGTGTGCATGCTAAGGAGAAGAGGGCCTCCACAACTTCATCTTGTGGATTATTTGTATGTTAGAACATATTTATCGTGTTATTTCTTTCATATTTTTGTTAGAAAACTCTTATTTGCATGAGCTTTTAATTATATTGTCTATACTTGCAATTCCATGCTTTTATATCCCCATACTTGCTCATTATTAAGTTTTTTTCAATACTTGTTTATAATCTATTGTCCATATTGATTTGATTAGCTATTTCTCATGAAAAAATTATCGTATGTTAAGTTAATGCATATAAAGAAAAACTTATTTTTAAGCTAAGTAACAAACTAGGAGTATCTATCTCTTACCTCTCTGAAGTGCAAAAGGACCTAGTGCATTCATAGCTTATCAAACTACTGTTGCATTAGGAATTGTAGTTGTTTCGCTTTTATTAAGTAGTTATTTCTTCATAAATTAGCCAATGACTTGCGAAACAGGCCTAATTTTAGATTGGGTAAAATACTAGGAGTGACCATCCAAATATCCCTCTAGTTTGTAAAGGCCCTAGTAAATGCAAAGTCCATCAAATTAGACTTACTTGAGCATTGTTTCCTTCATGTCATTTCCATTTCCAAGGATTTCATTTTAGTGTGAATACTTGAAAATCAATCGTACATGATAATGTAAAAGAGTAGGAGTTAACCAATATAACTTTAGGAACCAAGGGAGTTACAAAATTTGGGACACTAATGCATGTCTGATTATTCAATAGATTTTGAGTATGTGTGTGACTTTCTTTGAAGAAGAGAAATTAAATTAATTTTATTTTAAAGTTTTGTTTCATGATCTTTAAGATTTTTCCTTCGATTTTTGTAAATTTAGCATTTTGAAATTTAAGTAGTTAACCTCTCTACTAGTTAAATTTATCACTTAGTCTTAATCAAATATTCCATTTTTCTGACGTGAAACCAATCTAGTCTAAATTCCTTACATACTATAATTTTCTTCTAATTTTACGAACACATAGATTGATCTAAATATTATGTCCTAATCTATTCTTATATATTAGCTTGAAATTTTCAGTTCCATTGTCGATGAAGCGCATTTCAAGATTGAAATAGATTTAGAGACATTTCTCTAAAGTTTTGCATTTAGTTTTCCACACTATAATCATTTAGTACCTAGAGGAGTGGAGGCGGAAAGAAAAGAAGTAAGAACATTCATATTCACTTTATTAAGTCTTTGTAAGTCCAAGTCATATTTATTTTGTAGCCATATATTGGATTTAGTTGTAATTATATTCATTATGCATTCTTATATTAGAACTATGGATTAGAAAGATATGCAGATAAAAAAAAACCTCCATTGGCAATAAACCTTTAGTGGTACCATGAAAAATAAAAGCTGACAAAGAATTAGAATAACAAACTATATCAAATGTTGGAAGAATAACTATTAAACATTGGTAACAAATGAAATCTACAAGGAATAGTTTGTCACTTGTAGAAAGACAAAAATTATTGGCTCAACAAGAAAAATGGAAACAAGTGGAATCCTCCTTAGTAGAAAAAGTAATAAAATCAATTCCTCAACCAATCCTTGAAGAACTAGGAACAACTAAGAGGGAACAACCTTACCTGCCTAGTAAAACAATAGAAGGTGATTTTGACTGAACTAGAGAATTTTTCATTCTTTTTGAAGGAGAAATGGTAGATATATACAGAGAAAAAGATTGCAGAGAAAGAAAAGAGAAAGAAAGACATGAAAGAGGAGAATGAGAAATATGAGAAGAATAAACAAGAATTAAAGCAGAAAGGGAAAGAAAATCCAATGTAGACCATGATTAAAGATGATCATATGTAGGACGAAGAAGAAATGGGGTTGAAGAAGAAGAATACCAACATCATGAAACTAGTTTTGGATTTCATATTCTAGAAGCGCGTACAATATTGAGAAATGAGGTAAAAATGAAGAAAATTCCTCCTATTCTTTTAATATTCTATAGTATACTTATTAAATACCCTCATGCTTTCATGTTTGAATTTGATATTTTATGTTATACATATGGATAAACAAGTTATCCACAAAAAATTCATCTATTCCCTACTACTTTTAAAGGTCCTACATTAAAATGGTTTGTGGGATTGGGAGAATCCGCTATACTATATTAGGATGGTATGATAAATATTTTTTTGAGAAAATATTGACTTTTTTGTAGATCCTTGAATTCCAAAGAAGACATTTTTTAGGATGATTCAACAAGAGGATGAAAGTTTAGAAGAGTGCTTGGAGAGATGTACATCCAATTTACAAAAATCAAAATAATGTAATCTAAATCTAGAGTTTTCTTGAAAATTTTCTTAAAAGAAATTCGAGGTGATTATATAGATGTCCTTAATATTAAGGGGCTGGTGATATTTATTGAATATATTATGATAAAATTACCAAACTATGTAGGAATTACTCTAGAGGAAGAGCTAAATCTGGTAAGGGACAATGCGATGCTTTCTCAAAGGTGACTAATTCTATCTTCAGAGGAGTTACAGAGGAAAAACTTGGAAATATTTTAGAAAAAATTAAAACCTCTTAAACACTCTTGGATCTCAAATTGATACACTAAAAGCTAAAAAGAGACAGAAGAATAAGGTGAAGTATTATCTATATTTTTCACTAAATATAGAAAGAAACACACTTTTGGTGAATCCCCTTTGGATAGTATTGAAATTTGTAAAATTTACACAAATAAACACCCAAGGGAAAATTGTCCAACAATATCGAAGATAAATACAACCTATAAGAAACAGGGTGAAATAATAGAATCACTCTATTAGGTTACCCCATTAGGAAGTCCTTGGTAGCCTCAACCTATAGGTATGCATTAGGATGAAAATTCATGATTTCCTCAATATCAATACCTTGTACATAATTCATGGAATGTTAAACTGATGCCTTAGCAAGTGTGCCCTCCTCAACAACCTCTAAACCAACCTTATCAATAGGGTTGGCTGGGACAAGCTTATAGAAACCAACCTATATATAATCCGCAACAACCTTATAAATAGTCTTATCAACAACCTTATTAGCGATCATATCCCTAACATCCATACCAACAACAACCTCATTTTTAACAGTTCCAAAAACCTCAAAATCCATATGGCCAACAACAATTCCTAGTACTGTAAATAACTCCAATTCAATAGCTTCATCTACCTCCTAACCAACCTCAACCTAGACATACAAATTACCATCCTAGTCAGTGGAAAATTGAAATAATAAAGTGGAAAAGTGTGTGTATAATATAGAGGAAGGGACACATCCCACTTATACAATTGCTTCTATTGATAACATCCACTTAAGGTCGAAACGTTTTTTACAAAATGAATATTCTTTTATTGTGGAAGAGCAAGAAGAAGAAAATGTGGAAATTACAAATAAAAATGGGAGATATGAAAGTACATTAACACACAAAAAAATATAATCTCAACAGGATCAATCATTAGCAGCTAAATCATTTCCCTTTCCAGAGAATTTGGTTATAGGAAAGCCAATGATTCTTCTCGAGCATGGTTTCTTGAATCAATTAAAGAATTTGTTTATTAAAAATTATTTATTACAAACTATTAAAGAAATTTCAATCTATGGAAAAACAATTAAGGAATCATATTTTAAGAAATGTATGAGAAGAAAGAAAAACCCATCTGCAATACATGTCATTGGAAACTTGGCTAAATTAATGTCAAAATCAATCGAAACTAAAAGATATGTGGATCTGGGAATTCCTATGGTTACAATAATGATTCACAATTGTTCAATACCTAACATTTTAATTGACTTAGGTGCAACAATTAATGTAATGATGATGAACAAAACATAATGTTTAAATCTACACAATATTTTAACAACACCTACAATAATTAAATGAGTTTATAGATCAAGGGTTAAGCTGGAAGACAAGCCGCGTCCTAAAATTGCTTGGAACTTTAGTCAAAATCACCTATGTCGAGTCGGTATAAAGATTCCAAGGATTAGATAGATCATTGGGACATCAATGAGGAGGCTACTCTGCAACATGAAAAAATTAAAATAAAAAGAGGTGATCAAAACGAATCTAGAAAATCAAAAGTAGAAGTCTATTTTAACTAGTGTAAAAAAGAAAAATAAAATTGTTAAAATAAGAATAGGCTCTTTTGTGAGTCTTTTGTTTTGGCTAAATTTTGTTATGATCAAAAACCATATTTTAGGCTTAGGAAAACCATTTTATATCAATTTAATAACTTTTTAATAATATTTTGGTGAATAAAATATTTCCAAAGTTAATTTATTATTTATTTTTAATTTTTAAAATTCAAAATCATGAAATATGTGCATTGTGAAATCAAATTTATTGGACAGTAGAAGGTCTCATAAATGTTCATTTGTTTTCATGTTTGTATACCACCTAAGGAAAAATATAGAAATGAGTTTCTTCACCCAGTATCCTAAGATGGTGAAATAGCCATTGGTTTGGTAGAACTCCATGTGAAAGGTCCAAGTCAATACACAGTCAACAAAGGCAATTTGTGGAAAATCATAGAATATGTCACTAAATCTACCCAAATTTGATTGTGATTGGTTTCTTCCATGATGTGAGACAATGATGAGGTTGAATTTACCTAGATATAACACTTCGACCCAACATAAATACTTCGATCGAGAAACAACATTTTTACCGTAGTAGTAGACCAGAAAATCCACAGGTGAGAGAGAGAGAGATGACCCAAAAACTTCAATCTTGTCCTTTCCAACAATTCTCCTTCTTCTCTTGGAATTTCGCACTTTTCTGCCTCCTTCTTGGATATCGAAATTGTGATTGAGTGTCTTGAAATGAGTTCAAAGTGATTGTATATATAACCTTTTGGTGAGGTCTAATTACCATTGTTTAAGTTTCTCACTAAGGATATAAAATTTTATTGAAATGTCGATTCTCAATATCCGTTCGAAAAATTTAAACAAAAACTATCCATAGCACCAATGTTAAGATGTCTTAACTTGGTTTTACCATTTGACATCTCTATGGATACATCCGATATAGTAGTAGGGGCATTACTAAGTCAAAATGAGAATCTTAATACCTATGCCATTTACTTTATCAATAAAAAATTAATTGTACAATTGTGCCAAACTAAATTAAATTATTATTGAGAAAGAGGTGTTAATAGGTGTGCATGCTTAATGAAATTTGGCATTATGTTATTGTTTATGAAGTCTTTATCCACACATACCATTCCACCATTAAATATCTTGTGAATAGAGAAATTACAAATGGAAGGATTACACTATGGTTATTATTGCTACAAGAGTTCAATATCACTATCATACATCATCCCAAAAGGAAAAATCAAATGGCAGATAGTGTTTGATGCCTTAATAACCCTCATGAGATTGTTTTAGTTCTTGATAATTTTCCATATGAACATCTATTTTCTATATCAATTAAGACCCTGTGGTTCACTAATTCGGGAAATTAGTTGTCTTTGGGAAAGTTACCAAACCCATTTTACATCAAAAGAGAAAAATGAAATTAAAAGGAGTCTTGGATATAGTCGGATTGAAGGAAACATTTTGTACCCAAAACCTGATTTAGTAATTAGATGATGTGTATGATAACATGAAATATTAGAAATTGAAAAAACTTGTCACAATGAAATTGTGGTGGGTGTTTTGAAGATAAAATAAGTTCCTGCAAGATACTTAATCAAAGATATTAGTATCCATCTATTTTCAAAGATGGTGAGAAATATGTCCAAAGTTGTGATAGTTGTCAATGAATGGGTGGAATGAGCACCTTTAATGAAATGAACCTACACCCACAAGTACTCCTAGAATGATTTCAAAAATGAGCTCTGAATTTTAGTGGACCTATGAAGCCTATGTTAAAAGAAAATAGCTACACTCTAGTATATACCAATTATTTTACCAAATGGGTAGAAGCCAAAAATTTAACAAGAGATTCAGATAAATCAATAGTCAACTTTATCTTCAAGGACATTATTTTGACACTTGAAGTTCCATGATTAATTGTCACTGACCAAGAAGCACAATTCACTTCCAAATTAGTAAAATATAGTGGAGAAATACAAGATCAAGCATATGAAATCCATTCCTTACCACTGAAAAGCCAATGAGAAATTAGAGTCAACTAACAATATTTGAAAATAATAATGACCAAGATAATCTAGTTTTTTTTTTTTGTCTGTGGTTCACGGACACCTTGGTCAATAGATGGCGCTATGTCCACAGAAAAATCTAGGCTGATTGACCCCAAAGGGAATCTAGCCCCGCAGCCCACTAGCTAGGCCTGACCCCAAGGGCTTCGGGGAGAATGGACCCTATGACCTCCCGATGGCGAGGCACTGATTTTGACCAACTGAGCTAACCCTTGGGGCTAAGATAATCTAGTTATATAAGAATGATTGGTCATATAGACTTCAAATGTTGTACATACATATAGAAAAACTTGGAAAAGTGCTACTAATTTTACTCCCTATAAATTGGTATTTAGTAATAAAATTGTCTTCTCTATTAAATTTCAAGTTCAAACTTTTATATTAGCAACATAATTAAGGTTAAATTTATCAGAAGCATAGAAGAAAAGAATTATGCAGTCAAATGAGTGATGCAACAAAAGAAAATTCCTTCTTCTTATGGAGTGCCTTGGTCTTTCCAATGACCAAGCGCTCAACCCTTTTTTTCTACTTTATTTTTCCCAACACATTGGCCCTTATGTATATATTTTTTTCTTTATCCAACTCAAACGATATTAATACCTCAGTTATTTTTTTGCTGACTGCTAGTCTCTCGACAATCCCTTTTTTTTCTCTAGTTGTTTTACAATAGCGACAGTGGTCCCTCTAAATCCACCAAACTTGGAATTTTTTTGTAAAACATAAACCCCAAGTTTTTAATCATACGATGTGGGGTATACTCCAAGGAAGGTTAGGGTTGGGCCCCAAATTGAAGTTGGAGGTTGGGACTTCACTCTTGCCCACTTGCTCTCACCTCACCTGAATGAACTTCTTTGAGGCCAACTCAGTCGACTACATATGGGACATCTGTCCCTAAATCTGAAACTAACCCATAACTAGCTAAAACACTTGTCAGCTTTACACAAACCCACTTGAGCAAATTACCCTCTCATTAAAACAACTTATAACAAATCAAAACTACCTAATACTTAATAGTCCTAATTCATCTAGAATCAGGATACTGGTACACACCTTAGATTCATAAATTATGTATTTTTTTTTTACAAATTTACAGTCAGAGGAATTTTTTTCTCTCTTCATAAAATTTTGTATTTTTTTTATTATAAATTTACAATAATAGGAAAACTATTTCTCCTTTCATAAAATTCAAGACCTCTTGGGTCTAGAATTTTTTTTTGTCTAGGGATAATTCTCTTGCATCAATGAATTAAATGAAGAAATTATGAAACAAAGATTACAATACAATATGATAATCCAATGTTAAAGAAATTCATTAAAAAGGATAGAATTTAAGTTGATGACTGGGCTTTTCTCTTTGATTCTAAATTTAAGCACTTAATGGATGAATCATTAGTTTAGCCCATATGAAGTGAAGTAAGTATTTGACAATGCATTAGTGATGATAAATAACATTGATGAAGAAGGAGTTTTATTTGTGGTTAATGACCTATATTGAAGGTTTGCAATAAACTTCCATGTCATGAAGAACTTATTTCTCTAATAGTTCAATAAATTGAGATGTAGGTTGAATATTTGCAATAAACTTCTATTTCATGAAGAAGTTATTTCTCTAATATTTCAATATGCTGACATGTAATCGGTGGGTATTGGCAGCGATACTCCTACCAACCTAATGTAAAATTTAGTTATGAAAATTAAAATTCTTGACACAACCTAAAATTGCAATTTCATTAGAAAATTGAGCAATCAACCAATAAAAAATCCAAATAAAAAATTGCTATATAAACTAACCATTTAAAAAAATATATATTTTTATATAAACTATGTAAATCATATAAGTTATCTGTATGAAAACTTTGACATATAAGTGATAATGTAATGGTAACATTTTATTTGGAATGTTCTGCATAATGTGTGTATTGCGAATGCTTCATACCCGCTTCCCAAAGGTATGTAAATATATGTTTATATGTGTATCATCAACAAATTTCACAGTTCTTATCGAGTGCCATCCACTTTTTTTTAAGGTCTCTCAAGGCCTTTGACAAGGATGTTCTCTTTCGCCTACGCTCTTTCAAATTGTTATTGAGAGTATGAGATTGACCTAGGATGCTCAACGAATTGGTATTTTCTCAGATGTGTGCTCACTAGAAATATTATATCTTTCATTTTATTATTCTAGATGTTTTTTTCTTTGGTAATTTGTAAGAAGCAGAATGGATGATACTACATATGATCTAAATTTTTTTGTAAATGATTAAAAATTCAAAGTTCTCAGATTTGAGTGAGACTAGCACTAATGTGTAGAGTTTGAAAAATTCATTCCAGTGCAATTTAAATAAGCTCCAACCAAGTGTGTATGCGAAAGTTATTGCAGTTTAAAATTTTGAGTCAAAATACAAAATAAGTGAAAATGAACAGTCAAAAGTCAATGCCTAGTCGAGATCACACATGGCCCAATAAGGAAATAATAATACTGGCGAATGAAATGACATGATATGGCTCTATTGGGGAAGGACATGTGACTTTGGCGGATGGTTCAGTCGATCAGGTTTTAAAATTGAATCTCGTTTACACGTTTTTGGGGTTTTTATCTGTAAAATATAGTTAATTCCGAAATAAACACGTCATCCATAACTTCTGAAAATTTTACAAAATTTTCATAATGATAGACATAGAGAAAAATCAGATGTTTTAAATTTTATATATATTTTTAAAAATTGAATTATGTTATGTTGGTAGTACCAGCTGCCTCACTGTGAATGATTTTGAAGGATTAAGGCCCGAGGGTCGAAACTTTCATGAAACTTTAAGTTCGTTTAATTTTAATGAATGTGGGATAGTTGTATCCCACGTAGGTTTCTAATGCACTTTGGCGATTCAAAAACGATGCCACATAAACAACGGTCACATGAAATTGATATGGTGTTGTATGACTACCTTTTTGATGGTGTTGATTAAAAACTGGTAATCTAATGGTAGGGAATAGTTAGGGTTATAAAAATGATAACCTTACCTTCACGCTTGACCTTACCAATAGTTAAACAAAGTCTTGCATCATTATCCCAATCTAAGTACTCTCTAACTAATGCTATCATAACTTGGTATCAGAGCCCTATTCAGTCGTGTTTTCTCTAGCCAAACTATAGACAGAGTTTGAAGCCAGCCAGGTAGCCTTCGAAAAGATTTTGTTATACAATTTCTTATTAGATAAAAGTTGCTTCAGTCAATCTCCGGTTTATTTTGTAAAATGTCAAACCTCTTGAGATCATTCTCTAGTATAGATAGACATACTATTTCTAAAGTAGATTCGAGATCTATAGAAACTGAATGTTCTAAACATGAGAGAATTGAAGACCCAGAAACTTGGAACTTGCCAATCCTGAGTTCAAAAGAAATTTATCAGGTTCCATCTATCTTTAGTATATCTCTAAAGAGTTTATTAAAATAAATAGAATTAAAGATTAAGATTTCTAGACCATCTATACAAATAGTCGGTCTAAATTTACTTTCAGAATATGAAATTAAAAAAATAAAAAAAAAATGTTCAAGAAAAGAAGTTATCATATCTTCACTTCCGAGGGATAAGGATTGTATTAGTTCCATTGTTCCACATGCTTTAAATACACCATGCATAGCAGAAGTATTTGACACCAGGCACAACAACTATGACCATGCCCGTATCGGTACCATAATGGGAAATTTATCTTCTGGTTGTTAGTATGGCACAATATGTCCAGATTGTGCCATCAATTTATCTGATACTCATCTTAAGGATTGTTGGAAAATATTGGTTGGATTTCAAGGTCTTGAAATGGTGGAGGATAGTGAGTTCTTGTCTGTATTAGTCCAAATATCATTTCAAATTACCAATACTATTCATCCAAAGCTAAAACAACAATACTTAAGGATTGTGTGACTACAGGAGTTAGGAATGCATAGGTTGAGGGTGTCTCTTATGATAAAGAAGCCCTTCCAAATGATTGGTACATTCAATATAAGTCTTTGGCAAATTCAGACAATCCAAAAGGCAAAACAAAAAGAATGTCTGTAAGTGATGGTCAGGTTCGTATCTTAGCTGATAAGTCATCTATACCTAGACCAATATTTGCCACAAAAGCATGTATTACTAGCCATCTCTGAATCAGATCAACCATCTACAAGCAATCACAAATCTTTCTCTAGAAATGTATATAGTCATCCTGCTCAAGAAACCAGTGTGTCAATTACTTCTGTCAATTGTATATACTAGAAGAAAAATCAGTTTTTGCTGTAAATAAAATGTTTAGAACATCCATATCTCATTCTCACTAGTAGGAGAGTTTCAGTATGCAAACCATCGCTATGTCAAAGGGGGAAAGTAGGCACCAAAAGCCAAGTTTTGTACTTCTTCATCCCAGTCTGTTGGGTTGTGTTTTATTCTTTCCACATAGTTAACAGGGGGTTTGAAGGGCACTCGTAACTCCACTTTATGGGGTTCGGGGCAGCACCCCAAAAAATTCTGGTTTTGGACCCTATGTTAGGTTGGGTGAACCCACCTAAGGTTTTGTGCATGATTTTCGCACATGTTTTTGGATGCGACGGTTTTTGGTCCATGGTATTAGATGCGATGGTTTTCGGTCGATGGTATTGGACAGATGGTTTTTGGTCCATGGTATTGGATGCTTCGGCATGTATAAATATGTATTGTAACATTGAAAGGAACATAATGAAAAATCAAGCTAGTAGTCCTGGTTTTGGGATCCAGTGGGAAAATCTTTGTGTATAAGTGTTTTATGTGTTATGCTCTTGCATTGTTTATTTTTCTGTGTTTTAGAATTCTTATGCAGGTAATTTCTGTACGGGGTTAAAACCTACATTTGGTATTAGAGAAATTTTGGCTTCAAGGGGACGCCTTTGTTGCTAAGGGGTTTCGTTTGGGCCTATGGTAGACCCTGTTCAGTGGGAGTTTTGTGAGATTGATTCTGGTGGTGAAACAAGATGGCGAGTAGTGGAAAGATAGAGATCGAGAAATTTAATGGTCAGAGTTTTAACTTGTGGAAACTCAAGATGGAGGATATGTTGGTGGATAAAGACCAGTGGATCGTGGTAGATTCGAGTACTAAACCAACGGGAGTGTCCGATGAAGAATGGAAGAAGTTGGATCGAAAAGCAAAGAGCACAATATGATTGTGTGTCTCAGATTCAGTATCGCTGAATGTATTAGGGCAAGCTATGGAGAAAGCTTTGTGGGACAAGTTAGGGACTTTGTACCAATCTAAGTCTCTGGTGAATAAACTATTCCTGTGAAAAAATCTGTATAACCTGAGGATGAATGATGGAGAATCAGTGACAGAGCATTTGAATGCATTTAATACTATGGTAAGTCAATTAGCATCTGTTGATATTAAAATTTCAGATGAAGATAAGTGCATCAGTTTGTTGTGTTCTCTACCTGAATCGTGGGATAGTTTGGTTATTGCAATAGGTAGCAATGCAATTGCCTTGCATTTTGATGAAATAGTCTCATCCTTGTTGACGAAGGAGATGAGATGGAAAGATATGGAGAGACAAAATTGTGATGCCTTGTCTGTACGAGGGTGGACCTAGAACAGAAACAAACATAAGTCATCGAGTGGGAGATCTAAATCTCCAGGAAAACCTGTGAAGGTGGTGTGTTGGAAATGTGGAAAGGAAGGGCACTATGAAAGGGACTGTAAATCTAAAGCTGCTGACAAAGGAAAGGGATCTGATGAGGCTCCTTCTGTAGAGGCAAAAACCATCTCAGATGAAGGTGGGGATGTGTACTTGGATTCTTCAAGTACACATGTAGATCATGAGGCATGGTTGATTGACTCAGGTGCATCCTTTC